>KZ505749.1:220762-250843 GCA_002844005.1 Limosa lapponica baueri | reverse complement strand
CGATGATCTCAAAGGTCCCTTCCAACCATGAAGATTCTGTGATTCTGTGACTTGCTACGGAGCTGGCTGTCAGGTTAAAAGGAGGGGATGAATGCAGAAGTCAAGGTCAGGGTGGAAGCTGGGAGCAGGAGGGGGGGCTCATCAGTTCCCTGTGCATGGTGCATGGGCACCTGGAAGCTGCCCTACAAGCTTTGTTTTTCCTTCCTAGCCTTCTCTGCTGAAAACCTCCTGCTTGTTCACAGCAAAGACAAAAGCTCAATTTTTTTTCACAAGGCACATTCCTGCAGATCACAAAGACATTATTTCTTACCTGAACCTTGTATCTGAAGAAACTGACTCTCTCTTCCATCTACTTGTACATCTGTGTGTAACCAAACCCTAATAACTCATATTTTAATACCAAAATTATGGGTGAAAATAAGCAGCTTGACTCATACGTGTTCAAAACCTCTTGCCCCAAAGACAGGAAAGATTGAATTATTTGTTTTAATCACTCAGTAAGTAAAACAGGAAACAAAGCACTTTTCACTGTGCTTTTATTCTTTCAACACAAGGCCCACGTGGCTACAACAAAATTATTAGGATAGGAAATTACATAAGCAGGTGAACTTAAAAATTATTTTACCATTATTTAATTTTTTCCATTTCATACTACTCTAGTATTCCAAAGAAACTTTCCAAGACAAGTTCCTATTTGACCAGACATTTGGAAAAAAATACGGGTTTTCTATTTTTAATGAGAAACAAATAAGGTCGCTGTTTTTCTGATGCATATAACTTTTATTACTATGAGCTACAAGTATATATTAAGAAAGAAAATCTCTCCTGAGGCTCAGTGAAAGGGAATTTATACTTCTGAAATACATTGAATTTGTATATCTTAAATACACTGCAGATCTTCTAATTTGGACACAAATATGAATCTTTACATTGTCTATAAACAGCCTTTATACTTTTTAAGGAAAGCAGAACCATGTGAAGAAACATGAAGCAGTGTTTGCCACTTGGTTGTGCCACCATCCCGAGGGATGTCAACAGGTAGGAGAAATGGGCTGGCATGAAGTTCATGAAGTTCAACAAGAGGAAGTGCAAAGTCCTGCACCTGGGGAGGAATAACCCCAGGTACCAGTACATTCTGGGGGCCACCCATCTGAAAAGCAGCTTTGCACAAAAGGACCCAAGTTCCTGGTGGACAGCAAGCAAGCAATGAGCCAGTGATGTGCCTGTCTGGCAACAAAAGCCATAGGCCCGCATTAGGGGAGCATTGCCCACAGGTTGAAGGTGGTGATCCTTCCCCTCCACTCAGCACTGGTGAGTCACATCTGGAGTTCTGGGTCCACTTCTGGGCATAAAGATAAGCATTACAATTTGTCTACTGTAAGGCCTGCTGACCTTAAACTTTTCAATATGACACGTACATCTTTTCCCTTTGGTAAGCAAACCATTTCTGCAGCTTGTAAAGATAAAACTGATGACCATAGTTTTTACACTAACCAAAATCCAGGTGTGCTTGAATATAATTTTGGCATAGATATTAGGGCATTACTCTGCCCCCTACAGAAACACATGGTTAAGGTTGGAAGGCACCACTAGAGATGTTTTAGACCAATGCCCCTGCTCAAAGCAGGATCATGCAGAGCAGGCTGCTAGGGTTGTGTCCAATTGAGTTTTGAATAGCTCCAGTGATGGAGACCTGCTCCAGTGTTATTTGCCCCATTGGAGGGTTGGAAGCGGAAAAGCTAGAGGGGTCCCACCTGCAAGGAGGAGTAGACAGGACAGGTGATCCAAAACTGATCAACAGGATATTCCATCCCATCTGCATCATGCTCAGTATAAAAGCTGATGGATCAAAGGGTCACCCTCCTTCTTCAATGACCAGGGTCCGAGGAGGACTCTGTCTGACCATCTGCCTTTGATCCCAATCCGTGCATTCCGGAATCCAGTCTAGGACTTTCCCAGTGCCTGCTGGTGACATCATCAGCCTGGGAACTTGATATGGTTTTGTATATATTCTATATATTTCATTATTTTCTTATTAATATTATTAGCTTTTCTTTTTATTATTTTATTATTAATATTTCATTAAAGTAGTTTTGTTTCTTTTCAACTCATAAGTCTCTCTCTCTCTCTCTCTCTAATTTCCTCTGTTTCCTTCTCTGAATGGAGAGAGGTTTAAGAGAGCATCTGTCATTCACTCAGTAGCCATTCCAGCCCAAACCATGACATCAGACCACCTACCTTGACTTCGTTGTTCCTACTATTCTTCCCCCGAACTGTTAAGCCCATCCCATAAAAAGCTATTTTGACAGAATCCTTGGTCAGCAAGACTGCCCTCTCCCCTCACCCCCGATGAGTTGTTTCAAGGAAACACTGTTATCCTTTTTAAAATACTATTTTTTAAGGACCTGCAATCTAACATTAAGTAGCTCCTGTCAGACAAGCAGTCAGACTGGGTTCAAACTATTCATGCAAGTCAGAGTTGTACAGACAAGCCTTTTGCAAAGAAATATTGATGATATGCTTCTCCTAACAACATGTATACATAAGCCTTTTTTTCATTCTGAGTGGAGAACCATGCCATAAATATGATTTATAGTATATCATATGAAGGAATGATTGTAATAAAATGAGGCATTGCAAGAAATATATCTTGCTAATTAGAAATCACAAGATGGAACATTTACCGCATAACTGCGACCCTCAAAATTTATTTATAAAATCCAGAGAAACTTTAGTCTTAAAGTATACGGAAACTGAGAAAAGAGTTGTGTTTAAACTTGTCTACAAATGTATGACAAGTAAAGCGCTACAGCACGCAAATCCCTTGCATGTACCTACCAGCTGTCCCAGTGTTCTAAAGAATTTACCTTTGCCCCCACCATCTTTTTTGAAATGATGGATGGGATTACGCCATTCTTGCAGCATTTGGGCATTGCTTCACTTTTGTTTCATGACAGTGAGGCCTCACCATTTTCTCTGATCTGCTCAAATTGATTCAGATTTGCAGGCCATGGGCTATTTTCTCTGAGAAAGAGATGGCTATATGAAGACTTGTCTGTCTCATCCAGTGAAGAAGAAAAGGATAATTGATGACATGCAAAAAACAGTAGTCAGCCACTGTCCCTCAATATAGGACCATAGGAGATGAACAATGTCACAAAACAATTTCCAGAGTAAGAAATACTCACAGCAAAATACTAAATGACAAAGCACACTGTGGTGACATAGATGGAAAACACACAGTATTAAAGACATTGTAAACATCCTACGCGCCTTCAACAGGAGAGACCATGTTAGAGCACAGATGGAGAAAAATAAATACTAGAATTGCATTTTATGGGACAAGCAAATATAGCTGAGGCTTTCACCTGATCTGAAGGTAAGTTAGGTAAACAATCACTTCATATCAGATATCAAATCTGTTGATTTTTCTGTGTTGAAATGTTGCATGGAAAAATACCACTAAAATGTTAAGCAGCATTAGCAGATCAAAAAAGCATGACAATTCACTGCTGCTGGAGATTTAAGCAGCTCAAATCTAAAGATTCTCTGTAAAGCATGGCATGTTGAGTATTCATCTGCAATGTAAACATGCTACATTTGTGAGGGCAGAGTACAGTACTTTGGCTGACTTCAACAGCTGGTTGCAGCATACCAGAGAGATGCAGTAAAAAAGACATGCAAGATTTTTAGGCTGCAAAGTTTTCATCAATTCACATAAGAAGGCAGATGAAGCCTCTTAAATATCGAGTACTCTCTTCTGTCAAGATTCGCCTAACTGTAAATAGTTTGGCTTCAACGTAGTCATGTCTCCACAGAAAGCTTCATAACCACTAATGGTTAAGTTACCTTGAAGAACAAGGGATACAGATTGAAGCAACAAGTGCTGGCTACATTCTAAATAATCACAAACCAAATACTTTACACTGAAAATAAAAATACACTATCTAATAGAATAGTCAATGCTATAACAGAAATAGATTTTTCCACTGCAGAAAGCAGCTGAAGTCAATTTGTGTGATTTCCACACCTGATATGAAAACTACAGTTTTTGGTTTTGTTCTCTTCATCCCTCTCCTTTCCTCATTTCTTTTCTTTTTCTTAAGCCTTTCCACCTTTTCTGCCTTCTCCAATCTTACACTTTTGAGCTTTCATCTTTTTTTTGGTTCTGTTTCTAGGACAGGAGAAAGAGCAGAAGAAATAAGCTAGGAATAAGCTAGGACCTGCCCACCATAGGTTTTGTTACAGTGGTAACACAAAAAACCCCCACATTTTGCCAAGGCTGCACTCAATGAGGAAATCAGGAGGAGAAGCACCACAGCACAAGATGTGGTCAGTTTCTCCTGCAACAGCATATCAAGGGAAGCCCTGCCAGGACATCTGCAGAGAAGTGGGCAAGTCTGGCTGTTCCTACGGGCACATACTGCTGACTTTGAGGTTTTCAAAGAATTTCAAATTAAATCTGGGTGAGCCAGCAGCTGAATTCCCTGGTTAGCTGGACTGTAGCTGCTGAGGCGAGAAGGAATATGTTCCACTGGCCAAGCATCTCCGGGCCTCAGCTGGTTTCAGCTGCTAGCTGGGTGCAGGCGCATGCCTTTCTACACCTGCTTTTGCTCACCTCAGATGAGCCCCAACATCTGAAGCTACAAAATGGTGCTGTGCTATCTCCTCTCTGGCTCAGCTTCACAAAAAGAAATTGTAGTTTGAGCAAAACTGTTACAGATCTGAGACAATAAAGCCAAAAGAAAGGCCAGGAGTATAATTACACGGGAGAGAAGAGGGTCAGAAGTCAAATAAAATCTGCACTCTCTATTTCTTGGGCCTTCTCATGCCTCCTCCCAGTCTTCTCCTTCATCTCCTCAGTATGTCTATGCACTTGCATTGCCCCATCTCTCTCCCACTGCATCCCACCCATCCAGACCCCTAAATCACACCTGCAGAATGCAGGTTTTTTCTTTGTTGGTTTTTTTTCTTTCTTTTAAATAAGTTGCAAGTGTCTTTAAATGAGTAAATTAAAAAATGACAGCCATTCTGCTCCACTCAGAGTCCACTGAAAGTGATGGGGATCTGCAGTTGTTCAGAATGAGGAATAAAATTCCAGGAGACGGAAGGCAGGACTATGGAAATGACATGTAAATTAGGGACACGTCTTAGTATCACAAGACTAAATTCACAGCTGCATTCACAGAGAAGAATAGTGATATGCTCATTTACGCCATTGGTGAATTTGGTTCGGAGCACTTTTTTTTATATTTATAAAGATGAAGCAAAGCTTTTTCAAAATATTAAGAAGCAGTTTTTGCAGAGTGTCTGCACAAATTGTCACCATCTCAACAAAAATATCTGTATCATTTTGCAGCCATGAATTTTATTTTCGTGCTACAGTGAGGCAGTATTTTATACAGTTATGACTTTGTTTCACCATTTGCATAAAAAGGTTGCTGAAAATCAAATTTTAAGGGCAGCTAATCCATCTCCAGAATTTTACCCGCATTAATATTCTGACTCAACTCATGTATGAGGTTATAGTAAAACTCCCTCCCCTTTTCATCGAAGAGCTTCAACCTGAATTATTTCTATCATTTATCCTGGATATATAACAACTTACTTTAATGTATACTCAATTACAGAGGTATGGCTAACATTTCTAGCTCTCTAAAGTTAGATTTTTGTGTTTTATGATGTTTTAGTACACCATGCATCAAGTGAAATGCAATCTTTGCAGGATATTTATTATTTTACATAAAATCTGGTAATTTCCGTCTAATTATTTTGCTGTTTTCAATACACCTCAGTTCCTTTACCCTGAACTTCTGGAAATATATAGTAAGACCTAACAGCATTTCAAAACAAAAATCTGTGGTTGCCATTTCCCAGTTAAAACAATGATTTTCAATATGAATTATAATCTGTAGTTGCATCTTTTTTCAGTGCCACACTAGTAATCTAACTGCAGCGCTTCTCCACTGATTTTCCACCTCTTCATTCACTAAACTTTTTATTCCTTGTCTTCTCCCCTGTGTAAAAACTTATTTCCCTTTAAATTTACTGATATATTTAGTTAATATATGCTTCCTGTTGTGTTTGGGTGGTTTAATTGTCAGTCGTCAACTAAAACCTGCATTTTATTATTTCCCCCAAGGATAAGGAGAGCTATTATTTTAGAAAGAAGAGTTAATTTGCTACCACACTTAGTTTTATGCCACTGAAACTTTACAGTGAGAAAAAGTCAGCAGTCCTACACCTCTACAAAACTGATATTGTATCAGGCCCTTGAATGGAGAACTACAAGAGAAAAGTTGTACAGGTGACACCTTCTGTACAGGTGACTGAGTCTCTTGCTGAAATGAAATACTGCTGAGATAAAACAGTGGAGGAGAGAAACAACAGTAAGAGGCAAACATTACCTCTGCTTTGCAGAGACCCTCAAAACTTTGTTTTCCGAGGAGAAGGAGATCAAGCACCCGTAGCTACTCCACAATTATTAACTCTGCAGCAGGGTTACTGCTGGCTTCGCTCAGGCAATTTAAAATGCAATGCACAACTAGAACAATTTACAGATGCATTAATCACCACTTACTCTTGTTAGCGAAGGATGTGTGAAGCATCTTCCAACTTTAAGCCAAGTGCCACATAAAGTTCATCAGATAGAGCCAATGTTTCATCCTGAAAAAGTACTTGGTTTTAATCGTAACATTTACTGCAATGAATGAGAGTTTAATCTCCAAAGGGAGATTACCATTCATGAAATAGTTTACACACAAATTCTGTTCATTAATAGCCAAATCAGACACACACATAGGGTAACAGTGTCCCAGCAACTCAGAGTGCTCTGCCCACAACAACATTTGTAGACTTAATCAGATCATAATTTTCTTTCTAGGAGATTCTACCAGATTAAAAAAATGGGAGGAGGAGGAATAAACCCTACTTTAATAGTAACTAAAGAACAAAGAGTGTTTTTGCCAATGGAACATATTAGTTTGGGGCAGCATCAAGAACATGTACTGCTGCACTGAAACAATGCAAGGCTCAGGGTACAAAAGAAGTGAGATTACTTTGTAAGGTTTATTTTCACATAGGAGAATCTAGCAAATGTGTCTAACATGAATACTTCTTTGACAGTTTTCCCTTTTAGAAAGCATGGCTGGGAGGTGGAGGCAAAGGGCAAGAGCCAGCAGGATTACAGAGACTTCTCTGATGGGTAAGAGCAGGAAGGCCCCACCACCTGAAAATTGGGTGGGAGGAGGAGAAAGAGGTGAACATGAAGCTCAACTGAAAAAAAGATGTACTAGAATAAATGCTTTCAAGGGAATATTTTACCGATATTGCTAATTCAAAATAATAAACATTTTCACCAAGAAGAGTGAGTTGAGTGAGCAACTGAACCATTGGCCACCAGCTGGCACAAGTGGTTTTCTACCAGCCAAGCATCTCAGCTTCCATGCTTCCATTAAGGAACAGGGAAGAGGGAGGCAAGCAGGCAGCAGCTAGCTAGAAAGTTGCATTTCAGTTCCCTCTTAAAGTGTTTTTTCTCTCTCTAAATCTTTGGTGGGATCATTTGCATTATTTGCTTTCCTTAGTGGTAATCCTGGCATATAAAGGTCCTATCTCATTCCCATCTCCTCCCTTCTCAGTTCCTTATTCCTAACCCTGCAGCACAATTCATCATGAAAATGCGCATTCTGTTTAGTACACAGCAATGACTTTATGGCACAGACCACAAACAGTTATGTTAGCACAACTGAGAGGGTTGCAGGAATAGGAAAGAGCAGCCAGGAGATGGGAAAGGGCAAGAATGCCTTGTCTCCAAAGAAAACAGACCGCGGAACACCCTCCCGAGCGCTCAGCCAGCTTCAGCCAGGCTCCTGGCTATCCAAAACTACTCCCCAGGCGTTGGCCGGCAATTCTACTCCCTCTCAGCCTCAGCTGCATTTGCCATAGCAATGTGAATTTCACAATACTAGCTGTTTTCTGGTAGCCCTTCTGCTCTGGAATCAAGAAAAATTCATTTACATTAAAAAAAAAAATTGTGGTTTGAAAGACAAGTTTGACAATGTGAACCCTGATGATTCAACACATCTAGAAGGAAAAAAGCTGCAAGAAATTAGTAATTTGTTCATGGCTCGATTTCATGTCTTCTTAGACTGACTCATGAGCGTAAGGCTCAATACCTGCAACACTCCCATCTGCGTTTTTGACTAGTTAGGACACAGCCTTGCTTTCCCTCAGTTTGTCCATGGTTTCTCCCTAAAAAAAAATCAACTTCCCCATGTCTATATAATGTGAATGCAACTCAAAACAAAGATGCTTTTCTCTAAATATACACACACATGCCTACAATAAAGCAAAAGATCACAAAATGAAGAGAGAGGCCATTGGCTTTATCGACTCCCAGATGGAACAAAGAGATCGACCATATCAGTGAAGTTTTGAGAACACCTGCTCTTCCTTGCCATGCCCTGCCACTAGCACTCTGGCGGAAGCAGTGTCATGACTACCATAAGGTGAACTACCATAAGAGCTTGCTCTTGCCAGCTGCACACTCCTTGTTGCCTTGGTTGTGCCAGCTTTTATGTCGCTCATCAGATGTCCCCGTGAGCAGTGGAGAAATAACAACGCAACGCACAGAAACAACCTGGCAAAAAATTAAGACGCTTCTGCTGTTTCAGTGAGTTAAATCAGTTCAGCAGAAGGTAAGTCACCAACCAACAGCCTCCACCAAGGAGAAAGCAGTCTGAGTGACCTTGCATAGATCATTTTCTCCTTTACCTCAGCTTCCTTTTTGTAAACAAGGCTCATGCAGAAAAAGGAATGCTATTAGAAATAGTGTTTTTCTTCTGAATGCTCATAAACTTCATTTAGTAGTTTTGGCCAGACTTGTTTCTGCTTTCCCAAGTTTTGAGTTTCCTGTAATTAACCAGAAGCCAGTTACTTGGTAATCGGAGGCTAAACAGAAAGAGGTAAGCAGTCTAGCAGTCTCTTCCTAGCAGCGTGCCCACTGTCTATGACCAGCATGAGCTACTCCAGTACGCAAGGCTTTAACTCGTATTGCACAAGCCATGTGCTCTGGAGGAAGATCAGTCACTGCACAGCTGGCTGCAATCCTTCCAACACAGAGCTACTTCTCTGGTGTGTAAACCTGCAAAAGGTTTGGGCACCACGTTGCTTCAGGAGACGGGAGGATGAGAACCAGCTTAGCATTCAGCTGAAACAGCTGAAATTCAATGCCTTGCTCTGGATTTTTAATGCAGGTCAATTTTGCTTACGTGCTGCCAAGGTCTCAGGCAGATGTTGCCTCAAGAACCAGCACTTTTACAAAGACAAATCTAAACCAGAATTCAGATCTTCAGAGATGGGATAGGTACAGGAGAATAGTGGGAATCCAGCTCCTGGCCATGCACTCGGCACCTTCCTCAAGGTCCCCTGGCTTAAATTGGAAGCCTGATACACGAAGAAAATCTCCATTTGAAACCACCATTTCCTGAAAAATATGAAACTTTTCAGATTCTAGGAAGTATTATCAAAGTCCTACAAACCCAAATAAGAGTTCTGTAAGAATCACAATTTGAAAACTCATCAATAAGTTATTCTTATGACAAGAAGAGATCGCAAAAGTTTCTACTAGTTAAAAATAAACCCAAGCAACCCTTTCTAGATTTTTTATTGCTGTTATCTCTGAATCTTGAGATTTAGCATTTAGCTTTGCTGCAGCCCTTCGCATGAAGCAGACATATCTGAGTAACAAAAGGTTCTCTCAGATACAAAGAATGCATGGCCTGATACATTAGAGGTTGGGCCCTTGCTCAGTATATCTGCTCACAGTTTCACTACTCTGAGTCATCAAGGCTCAGATTTGACTCAGAATAGGTCATAAAGGTCATTATTATCTTAAGCACTAACTTCATGTTTTTCAGCATTTCGGTTGGAACATCTGCAACACAGAATATGCCAGGAGTCCTTTCACAGAATCGCAGAATGACATGGGGTTGGAAGGGACCTCTGGAGATCACCGAGTCCAACCCCTCCACCAAAGCAGATCCACCTAGAGCAGGTTGCACAGGAACATGTCCAGGCAGGTTTTGAATGTCTCCAGAGACGGAGACTCCACCACCTCTCTGGGCAGCCTGTTCCAGTGCTCTGCCACCCTCAAAGTGAAGAAGTTCCTCCTCACGTTTAGATGGAACTTTCTATTTTCAAGTTTGTGCCTGTTACCACTTGTCCTGTCACTGGGCACCACTGAAAAAAGACTAGCCCCATCCTCTTGACACCCACCTTTTAAGTATTTATAAGCATAAATCCTTTCAGAGGGTGAGTTTACAAATGCAAACATTTTGGTTTGACAAAGCCATTATACAATTTAGTCTCAACTCACAAACAGAGTTCAAGTTCCAGTAAGCCAGCTAGTGGGATGTTGCTCTTTCTTTCAAACCTAGTTAACAACAATGTGCAGCACTATGTAGTTTTGATTTGCCTGAGATTCAGCACATTTTCTTGTCTCAGCTTTCTATGGGTTTGCACCTAGTGAATCTCATTTAGAGTTTGAGCCTAACTGCAGAACTTCTTCCTAAATTTGCTGCACGCCTCATGAAAATTTGAACCACATATATTACACAAACACATCGTGAGGCTCTGGGTGTGAGGAAGACTCATGAAACCATCAGCACTAACAAATGGCTACTAATAAACAAGAATGCAGAATTAAAACTAATTATTTTAAAATATTTATAATCATCTGTGAAATATTTGGCAGACTTTTAGAGACAGGACATTGACGTAGTCCAGGCAGAGTCAACAAGAATGATAAAATTTGATTGTTAACATGCATAGAAAGTCTGGAAAAACATGAAGTGAAATTTAAGCTTTTAAGCTCTTCAAATGGTGTTTCATAAAGGAATAGAACAAAACCAGCAGTATCACTCCAGGAACAAGAGAGCGTATTCTGCAGAGCAATGATGGAGTTCCTTGCTTGTGGTTTTACGAGTAAGAGCTCTGTTTGCCTACCTCTATGGTTATACACTGCTTAGCACAGAGGAACCCCAAGACCAACTCTGAGCTCTTCAGGCATTTTTACTCGGAAGTCAGCATTCCCTTGTTTATACCAATGACACCAGTATCCTGACAGCACTAAACTCAGATCCAAAGGGTCAATTCAGTAAACAGGGGGCACATGCAAGCCTTTTCAATTATTTTGTCATTTCACACATTTTAAAGATCAAGAAAGCAGAAGCAAGTGAAGGGACAGATCAAGTTTTCTTCTTCCTCTAAAAAGCACTGGCGTTGTGCACATGCACTGCCATATTTACACGAGGGTGGAAGGACAGACACACACACACAACAAGGTGAGGGTATGTATCCACAGTGAGTGTCTCTTGTGTACTGCATCCCATTTCTGAGGATGCATCCTATTTCTACTCCTCCCCTATTCCTGTCCTCACTCTGGACCTTATTCAAGGGCATTATTTTTACATTAAAGGGAATTTAATTGAAAATAACCATATGTTATTCTTCATGACCCTTTGCTATGGCTGGATCCCAGTGTCGGAGCTCTGACATTATTAGGCTGATAACAAACAAACCTCCCGAAATTCCAACACTCCCAGGGCAAAGAGCTCCCTACCTCATCACATGATTGTAAGTGACCTGACAGACTCTGCCCGCATGATGAAGCTGGACTGAAATGTTCTGTCCTTCTCCATTTGGCCTTCATTTCTGGCCACTAGACAACCTCTGCTGCTGTAAATTTCCACCAACTCATTTAACTGACTCAATTTTGAAGCCCCACCTTGTCTGCTAAATTCAGTAAGCGCGAAACATTAAGAGGAACAGGGGCAGTATTTTTTTTTTTTTCAAAGTGAAAGCATGAGCAAGACATAAGGAAGACATTAAGATGACTGAGGGCACCCTTACACTCTGCATTGGAGCATGACACAGAGATCTCCAAACTATCACACAATAAATGAGGTGCTAAACAAGCAGCAATGTAATTACATCAGAACCACACTGTTTGTGGGCTAATTAGCCTTGCTGAGAAGTACCACATTAATGCTGTTACAGTGTTTCCAAGACTCAAGATCCCTGTTTTGTGGCTAAATCAAAACAAAAATCTATTTGTGTTAATGCAAAACTTGAAAAATAGGCAAAAATAACATTAAAAAAACCCCCAAACAATGTGTTTAAGCTATTCATTGTGGGCATTTTTTCTATAATAGACAAAGCTAAACTTCTAAGTGCAGAGAAACAGCCCCCAAATCCCTATAATGTCCTCCATAGCAGTCTTGGCACCTTTGCAGAAAAGTGCAGTTCACTTTTTCCCCCCTGCTTCTCTGTGAGCAAAAGTTTGAAACAAAGCTTTGTCTCCTACTCTAAGCAAAGGGGGAGACCCATTACATTCATCCTTTTCCACCAGTGATGGTGATTAAGAAATCCACTGTGATGGTGATTAACAAATTCTTTGGAGAGGTTTTGGTTTCAGCTCTTAATCCAGTACATATTTCAGAGGAGCAGTTTCAAAGACCAGAAGAAACCACCCTGAATTCCCTGCAGCCAACGGCAAAACAAGCTCCACAGGAAAGAAAGGATCATGGTTCAAATTCCTCTCCCAAACCTGGCAAAGAAATGACTTAAAGAAAGGTGCTCTTTTCCCTCCCACTCTTCAAAAAGAATACTCTGACCACTGTGTTACACGGGTGGGCTTTCAGGCCTAGCACCAGGCCCTTTGAATATTGTTTCTGAGTTTATTTTAAACAATTTTCATTAAATTCACCCCACAACCACCATTAATCAGTCAGATGCCACTTCTGACAAATCAGCTTCTCCCCCTCAGATATTTGTACAAATATATTTCTACTTCATCATATTAAGCACCTTCAAACTGCTCAGTTTGGCCCTGCGTCTTTGTTGCATAATTAGGAGCAATGGCATTTCAATACTAAAAAATTCAGTACTAAAAAAAATAAGTAAACTTTTACTCCAGGCACTCAGCTAAAATTTCCAAACTGACAGTAATCACAAAGCCTTCAGGTGCAAGTAGTCATGAGCTTAAAAAAACCGTTTATATTACATGTCTGCTCATTTCCGTGAGCTCCTCCCTGAGATTAAGGTGATGCATACATAGAAGCTGACAAGAGCTAGAGAAAGCCTTCCAGCTGCCACATTCTCTTGTGCTGGATGTACCTGAACATAGTACATTGTAATTACTCACTTTCTCATCCATATCTGTTTCCCAAGGCAAATATTACTTAACCAGAAGTCTTTTGCATCAAGAGAAATAGTTTATCTTGTTACTTTTGTTTTGGTATATTCATGGCTTGTATCAGAGTACAGTAACACCAACAGCTTAATAAACCAACAATAAAATTAGATGGAGCCTAATCATCTCTAACAAACATTTCTGTTTACGTGAAGACAATCACACACAGAGTGCGGCTTGCTCCCTGCCTCTGTTTCCCAAGGGCTCCTCAGACGCTCTCCAGAAATGAGATACAGGCTAAACTGGTGAGCAGCAAGTCCCAAATGCCTTCTCTCCTTAGAGTCCCATGTCCTGGTCCCGTTGATAACTGGTGATGCATCTTTCTGGGGACCAACCTGTAACATCCCTGCTGTGTTGGAGGATCCATGTCTTTTATTCACTCAACAAGCTCATATATGTACACAAGGTCACAAGACTGCCTACCTATAAGGCACCTATAAGGTGCTCCTTAACAGGTCAAATGGCCTTCCTGTCAGAAAGGGAGAGCTGGGGAAGATCACCATTAACCTATGGAGCTAACCCTATGCCAGGAATGCTTACCAAAATAGCGTAGTGCTACCTGGCTCGGGCACACAAACCCATAATATACCCTTAAAATAAAATTGATGATAAAAGAACTTTTTTTTTTATTAAACTATACTGAATACCTCTTGTTAAGCCCTTTTTCCCTCAATCAGCATGGGTTTTTTTAGTATCTATCCCAGTATCAAACACACCTTACCGCCACTTACAGACTTTTACCGCTGTTGTACCGTGCCATCTGCTGGCTCTCTTGAGAAAGACAGAGAGCTCAAAAAACCACAGGGTGCTCACCAGACTGAAAGGGACCTCCAGAGAGCCTCCTGCCCAAATTCTTGTGTAAAAGGATGGCCCTGAGTATGTCAAGCTGAGTCTTAACTATTTCCAACAAAGGAGATTCCACCATGACGCTGGGAAACTTATTTAAATATTTAATTGTTCTCGTAGTATTTTTTCTTTGTATCCAGACAGAATTTTCTGAGGCCACTCGTCTGTTGCCTCTTGCTCTGCGCAAGATGCCTCATTGTGCATCTTTGTGAAGAATGCTTCCATCTTCTCCAGAAATACCTTTTAACATTTGATATTTAATATTTGATGAATGTAACTAGTTCCCCTCAAGACTTCTGTTCTTTAGGCTCAGCAAACCCAACTCCTTCAGTCCTTCTTTATACGTCCAGTTCTCCAACATACTAACCATCCTGATGGCCCTCTCCCAACTATTCAACGTCTCTCTGACAATGTGGAAACCACAACTGGGCATGGTATGCCAGGTGTGGCCTAACAATGACTGTGTAGAGCAGCAAAACCACGTACTTTGATCTGCTGGCTATACTCTTGCTGACACAGCCCAGCATGCTATAAGCTCTCCTTGCTGCCAGGACCCACTGCTGGTTCATGCTTGTTAACACAGACCAGAAGGTCCACAGCCCTGGCCACAGAGCTGTGTCACCACCAGCCAGCTCCCAGGCTGTAGGGCTCTTTGGGCTTATTCCAGCACACAGGCAGCAGCCTGCAGCCCTTGATGGCCCTATGGTCTGTTGATGTCTCTGTGCGGTGGTTCTTCTTTCCTGTGTACCTACCTCTCCTCCTTGTCTGGTGTGTTCCACAAGCCCAGAGAGGGCACATTCAGTCTCACCACCCATGAGAGTGAGTGACGAGATGTGACTGTCACATGTGTACATACAACATGAGTAATACCAGACCCTGCATTGATCCCTGTGAACTCCGCGTGTGAATCACTTGCTCAGTTCAGCTTTAAGCCATTAACTATCACCCTTTCGGCTCTATTTAGCCAGTTTCCTACCAAATTTGTGGCCCACCTGCCCAGTTCATATCTTACCAGTTTGTCCACAAGGCTGTCAGGATACGCTGTGTAAAACACCTTGTGAAATATCTAAGTTTGATACCCACAGCTCTCCTTGCACCCACTAAGCAAGTTGCTCGATCTCAGGAGGCAATGAAGTTGGTTATGCACTGGTTACTCTCACCCTCTACATCTACTTTATTTGGAAGAGGGAAAAAAATTTATTCCAAATCCTGGATTGTTTCAGAGCTACAAATGAGCGGTTTACTGAGCTGAAATAGTTAACCTGAAATGAAGGAAAGGGTTCCCTATGAACCTGCAGCAGAGAACACCATGGAAAGTTCAGTATTCATGAAATGAAGTAGTGTTTGGCCATCTTTTGTACAGTGAATGCCAACAAAGCCTGCTGTGGTGAAGTGTCCTCACACCAATAGACATGTCCCTGGGACAGGAGTGGAGGGAGATGATGGAGTGTCTCAAAGATGATCCATGCAGCAGAACCTGATGGACATGTGCCCACCACCCTGAGGCCGTTGCCTGACAGCTCTCCTGCCTACCTCGACCCCATGTTCTGCCCTGCTAGTGGCCCAGCTACTTTCCCCACCAGCCCTCCCACACCATTAACACGTGGACGTACAATGCAGCCTCTGCCCGCTGCCCCTCTAGGTGGCCCTGCTTTGCCATCTAACCACCGACTCCACCAGCTGCCCAGGGCCATGCCTGCTGCCCTACCACTCTACCACCTCCACCAGCTGAGAAGACCCCTGCCTGCTGTCCCCAACCAGCTGCTGGGCACTTTCACCTGCTTGACACCCTGCCATGGCTCTGCTCGCACCCTCACCAAGCCTCTGTCTGCCAACACACCAGATGCCTCAGGCCCTATTTTCTACCCCAATAGCCACCCAGGTCTCTGCCAACTGCCTCATCTGCTGCCCAGGACCATATTACTTTCCCCAGCTCCTGGCTCTGCTTAGGGCTGCACAAGGCCCTGCCGTTGCCCCTGCCTGCTGCAGGCAGCTACTCCTACAGGAGTTCTTCTGTCCCATCTCCCCAACCCTATCCCGCTCCCTGCTGTCCTGCCCTCCCCACCAGGCCTGCCGCTATCCCTCCTCTCTCCTGGCCAACCCCATACCCCATCATCTTGTCCTGGTCCCTCTACATCCACCCCCACCATTCCCAGGCTACCCCTGCTGGGTCATGTTGTTGAGGATATGGAGCCAAGCCACAGTGGCAAGTGCTTCCCAACAAGTTTGCTTCCTTCATCCAGGGGAGGGATATGTTTCTAGGTGGCTGGGAGTCAGGAGCTCCACCTTGTCAACATTTCTGAGCCAGGAGCCATGCTTACAACATGGCTGTTTCCCCAGCCACCATAGCTTAGTCAGGTTCTCCTCCGAGCTTGTTCTGTCACATCTGCTGTCCCTTTCCCTCTAACCTTCCAGCTGCTCTCTCTTGTGAAGAGGGAAGGAACCAGAGTACCCTGCAGCTTGTGTGCTGCATTACACCTTATCATTAGAAAATGCTTCTCACTGGCCATCACATCCAAACCACTTTTCCAGAGAAGGAAACAGAAAAAGCAGCTAATGCAAGAGAAAGTGCCTTTGCCTCCAGGATGCCCAAGACCTTTTTGCTCATTCCTTGCTGACTGCAGTTCTGATAAACTATCTAACAACAGCCTTCTTTCTGAAAGACAGGGTGGTTTCTAAGACTTTAAAGACCTGTTGGAGGAACAAGCCTTTTATATTTGTCACTGTGTTACAGAAAGCAAAGAAAATGCAAATATCCTCAGTACAAGCACAACTGCTGGGAATACAAGATACGAATTTCAAGCATGGAAAAGTAATCAAAGATCCCTGGATCCTTCATGTCTCTTCAAATCATACGGAACAAATGTTTACAGCTAATTCTATATGGCTTTTTATTTTCTTCCAGGGAGAAATTAGATTTCACAGTTGAAGGATTTGAGCTCCATCCAGCAAAGAGGGAGGGTACCCTACCTTACAATTCTCTAGGTAGGCAGAAATTTGTACACAGCACAGGCCACTCTCTGCACTTTCTGCACTAAAGCATCATCCCTTCAGCATGACTGAAGCGCCAGCACGTTCTGTCTCAGCACAAAAGAGTCTGCTCCCAGAGGAAGGGCAGCCTGGGCAGTGAAAAGGCAGTGCAACACAACCACATTTTATTCCTGGAATTGTAACCTCGTTTGAAAAAAAAAACGGTTGAATATTTCATTTGGCATAATTTCAGCTGTTGTAATTTCTTCCCACCAGCGGAAAAAGAAGGGCACTGTGCAGTGAACCCAGACAGGAAGTAGTTTCGCTGTCAAGATTTTTTTTAGAGTTTTAAATTGTTTTTTATCTCAAATTGTAATGAGACATCAAAATCTGGAAAACATTTTTTTAAACTTGAGCCAGAGCACTCCAGTAATGAAGTGCTTTATATATGCTGCAGTGTATGCTGAGTGCTTCCTCAAAGGCTGAATACACAGTATTCTGCCTCAGAGAATCTAAGGGATGTAATAATTTTTATAGACTTTTTTGAGTCTTATAGGCATTTCTCTTAATCTATACCTTTCACCTTCTATTGCGCCCTTAGAACTAGGTCATGTACTTGCTACAGGCCCACAGACAAGGCAGAAGGCCTTTGTGCAAGTTATTCCTACAGCCAGTCAGGGCAATTACCTACCCTGTAACACCTGAAAAATCTCCTGAAGTGGGGTGGGCCCTCCCTTCCTCCACATGAGAGCAGGCATTTCAATGGAAAGATTTCAGCCCCGAATCCTCCATTACCTACCCCAAGATCACACCTCTTTCAGATGTTGCATGTCATGCCAAGATTCCTTTAAACTGCCTCACCAGTGGCACTAACATACTGGTCTGGTGGACTGGTCTGTGCAAAAGGAACTTGGTGGAAGGTGTAAGTAGGCATCCTGTCCACAGGGAGGGTAGCCAGATGTCTGTGGTGGAGTAATGCGTAGTAAAGCCCCCTTTTTCCTCTTTAGACTGTTCCTACTAGATATTGTTGCTTTCTGGTTTCAGGTAGGATTCAGTGGATAGAACAAGCAGGAATGATGAGCGTTATGCAAATACTCTCTTTCTGCTGGGCTTTCTCTAGTGAATAGGGATATAACAAAGTGAGTAGCTTAACACAACACTTCCTTTTGGAGCTCCAGAACATACAGGGCAAGGGACGTGACGTGCTTTCCTCACTCTTGGGTAAGATAACCTGAAGCCATACTAAACTTGCAGAAATATGGTGGGCCCTTCTTAGCATTTTCTACTGTATGATTATCAAGGCTAAGAGAAAATACATAAACGTAAGTATGCATATATGTGGTGCAAGAACATTTTTATTTTTTGATCTTTTCCATCTGTCATTTTCCTATAAACATGCATTTGTTTCAGTTGAAAGAAAGAAATGGGAAATTTCCAGTTCAGGGAACACACTTGTCAGCACTAGGTATGTTTTTCTGGTCTGTAAATAGAAGGGTTTTCTTTTTTGTTATCATTCTCTTTGCTGCTGTAATGACTTCAGTGTTATGCTGCAGATGTAATACATTTGTGCATAAAGCAGACTGTGCTCTTTGCCAGAAAGCATGCATGGCTTTAAAAAGGGAGATACGCAGATGATAAAGTAACAGAGATGCCTTGTCTGGAACTGCAATATATCTGTAGCTTAATTTTTATATGCTATGATTGTTTTTACTGAGTGAATAAGCTAATCAACCTCATTTTTTTAAGCAGTATTAACTCATGCTTTGTAACCATGTATTACTATAAAATTGTATAGAACATATAGAGGACAGTGACCCAGTATATTCGTTACTGCAATTTCTAAAGTTGGCATTGCTATGTTTATTAATAGTAGTAATAAAAGTAACTATAATGTTCTTTTAGGGAAATATAATGGAGAAGAAAACAATTCTAGAAGAACTTCTTTTAAAGAAGTCACAACAGAAGAAAAAAATATCACCAATTAATTACAAGAAAAGGTTGTTTGTTCTGACAAAAGAAACCCTTTCTTACTATGAATATGACAAAGGGGTAAGAAATAATTTTAAGTAAACTCTTGTAAGATTTTCCAATGTCACCTTATTCCTCTGGTTTTCTTTTGTGAAACTTGAGTAGACACTATGTGTTAGAACAGCAGGTGTACTTTGTTTTGAATAGAATTATAGGGTATCAAATCCTAGTTTCAGTTCAGGAAAACACTTAGCCACAGCCTTAAAAGTGTCTCTCTTCAGCACAACTCTTACATTGAACATCTGTTTATGTCCTTCCAAAGAGAACTTAAGCAAGTAATTAACATTGGCATATGTTTACACATTGTCTTGAATAGTAATGTTTTCCTTGTTCGGGCTTCCCTCTGAACTGATGCAAATAACAGGTTTCAGAAGTTATTTGTATGAGGCATAATTAGTTCATAATCTCATCCCTCAGCTGCACAAAGCAGATGGTTAAACTATCTGTTTCCTAAGGAGTGACTGTATATCACAAAAGGGTGGCTTTTCATTCAGCACGTCTCCCATCGGCAATGCAAATACATGTCCCAGTCAACTTATTTTAAAGTTTTTGTTTCTTTTAATACATTTGGACTCCTCCTGTGAGTTACGTCCCATTAGGAGATTGCAGGGCTCAGTGAGAGCAAGCTCCATTACCCTAACAAAATTATGAATGCCGCAGCCAGGCTTCTGGTTTGCACTTAAGGTGTTTTCCTGTTAATTCCTCCTTCTTTTCCTCCTAGTCCCCCCTTCTGCCTTGTACTCCTGCAGTTGTAGCACAATGTTTTCTCAAATATAGGCCTGTGTCCTGTAATTCTTGTAACTGACTTAAAAAGGAACTCGATTAATGTATTAGATGCAGGTAGGCACCAAGGAGGTTTTTTACTACCTTTCCTGTAAAGTTTAACAAACCTGAAGCTATGGTTTATCCAGCTTGAAACATGAAATTGCACAAAATAGTCAAACTAAGATATTTCGTATTTTGTTAAAATTAGTTTACAGCCTATTGTATTTTTTCCCCCTTAGAAAAAAGGAAGCAAAAAGGGGTCCATTGAGATTGAGAAAATCCGATGTGTTGAGACAGTGAATCTTGAAGAATCAACACCTCCTGCGAGACAATATCCTTTTCAGGTTAGCTATGAAATCTGTTCCAGTTACATTTCATGTGAAATTTTCCAGTCATTATAAGGGTACACTGATCACTCCTATACTGAATGGTGATATGTGATATTGCTGAGTGCTACAGTTATTTACAACAAAAAGAAAATCAGTCCCTATTACTGAAGTTGTGACTTTGCTGAAATGTTTTTCATTGACTGTGATAGAATTTAGGTCAAGTCTTGTTTCTTTTATGTTGAAAGGTCTATCAGATACTTGCTTTAATAAGATCTGGAATCTATAGATCGCAACCCTATGTGATTATCACTTACATTAAGGCAGAATTAAGCACTTAAAAATTCTTATTTTAGTTCTCACTGTCTCTTTCCACTTCTTCTTTTCTTTTTTTTTTTGCCTCAATATCAAGTGCAAGATTTGACCCCTGACTGCCTGATTAGCATTCAAATGTGCCACAGTCAGGAAATCCCAGGCAATCCTTTGCGCATTTATCAGAAGATGCAGCTGCACTAAGCAGTGCACATGTTCAATAATTAAATGTGATGAGAAAAACATAACTTCAAGTTTGCTGCCTTTCATCTGTTTCAGTTGCCCAGCTCAGGTTCCACCTAGAGCCTCCACCAATCTCAATTCTATGGGCAGTGGGACATGCAGATGTGAAAAGGAGCCATAGATCCCCTTCTGGAGTGCCTCTTGCCAAACAGTGCAACCGCAAGCAGCAGGCTGCTAGGGTGAATAACAGGGCTGCTGAATAGTGCATTCATTCATGGCCCTCCAATAACTACCATGACCAAGGGGAACCTCATGAGAGATACTTAATATTTCACGGCCTGGTTGATCCTAGGTGTCATTCCAGTCTTCCTTTCCCTTCTCCCTCCCCCAGTTTTGTGGCACTGAAGGACACATTTATGTTAAATTACTGTATTTATGTCAAGAGTGCATAATTCATTTAAGTGGGGAAAAGAGAGTATGCTATAGTTACAGGGTGGAGGACTCTGTTCTGGGAAACAGTATCTCTAAAGAGGACTTTAGGATGATGATAGCTGAACATAAATTCCCAATGTGATGTTGTGGCCAAAGGAGCTAATGGCATCCTTGGACACAGAAACAGGCACATATTGAGTAAAGCACTCAATATGTTTTGACACTACTGTGATCACCAGGAGAATATTGCGTCTAGTTCTGGGGACTGTAATTGAACAAAGATGTTGTAAACTGAAGAGAGGTCAAAGGAGAGACTTGACAATGACTAATAGATTGGATGGATAACATGTTAAAGAAAAAAGCTCACAGGACTCCACCATTTAACTAAATAAAGAGACAGGAAGCAAAATGATCAGTCCTGTATACTTACCAGTGGGAGTACACATTTAATAATGAGGGCTCTTCAGTCTAACAAATGAAAGCAATAAAATGGCATTTGAAATTCAATACAGATGAAAGAAAGAAAGGTACACAGGGAAATTAAAGAAAGAAAGAAAGAAAGAAACGGACACAGGGAAATGAAACCCTGACTTAACACAGACACACACAGTCAGGTCAGTACTAAACAGCATCCAAAAAGCAAAGCAGATGTTAGTAATTATTAGGTAGGCATCAAACGAAGCTAGCACAAGATAGGCTGAAAACAAGCAAAAGCAGCTGACTCTTCTAATTGTGTAGCTAAGCTGTAGGACTGCTTACTGCAGGATGTTGTAGACACTAGTTATTTGCTTAAAAAGGCAACGGAACTAATTCACAGAAGAAAAATACATCTCAAAGGGTATTAAGCATAGACACATCACCTTTGGATCAGGATTCCTTGATCACCATGCAGCTGCCCTGAGCATACACTCTGCCTCAGTACTGTTACTGGACGCTGTCAGAGACAGGTTCCTGGCCTCGGTGAGCATTTGGTCTGACCTTGTGTAACAACAGCCAGAAGCTGGAAGATGATCTGGAAAAACTGATGTGGAAAGAAAGACTTTACATGTGGGCTATAAGGTCTTTTGTACATAGAAGATGGGTGTATCTAGAAATACTCTATGCTGTCCTTTGTTTCTGCAACTGTGCCTTAGGACACAAACGCTTTTGGTAAGGCAGTACATATTTGTATGAGTCTGCTCAAAACCAAAAGAGAAGCATACTAGAGTTGAAAAAGCAGACCAATACCCATTGAGAACTACAAGGGCACTGCCAGGGCATGCAGAGATGCAGTTAGAAAAGCAAAAGCTCAGCTCAAATTGAAACTGCCCAGAGACGTCAAAAACTACAAGAAAAGGTTCTTCAGGTATGTAAACAAGAAGAAACAGAAGGAAAATATTGGCCTGCTGTTAAACAGGAGAGGTGAATTAGTCACCAACAATGCTGAAAAGGCAGAGGTTCTCAACACTTTCTTCCCCTCTGTCTTTACCAGCACTGTTGGGCCCCAGGCCTTGGGAACAAAAATCCAGGTTGATGCAAACACAGACCCACCATCAGTGAAGGAAGAGTTGGTATGTGAACTATTGCAGAAGTTTGACTGCTACAAATCAATGAGCCCTGACGTTATCCACTCAAGAGTGCTAAGAGAGCTGGCTGACATCATTGTGAGACCACTCTTGATAACCTTTGAGAAGTCATGGGACGTCCCAGAAGACTGGAAGAAGGCTAATGTCACCCCCATCTACCAGAGGGGTTTAAAGGAGGATCCAGGAAATTATAGGCCCATCAGTCTCACTTCAGTCCCTGGGAAAGTTATGGAACGAATCCTGCTGGGGTATATCACAAGTCAAACGAAGCACGTGATTTGGAAAAACCAGCAAGGATCACCGAGGACAAATTCCTGTTTTACAGACCTGGTCGCCTTCTATAACAAAGTAACCTGCTCGATTGATGTGGGGTGAGCAGCGGACTTCTTTGTCTTCCTGGATTTCTCCAAGGTTTTTGATACAGTTCCCCACAGCCTCCTTCTAGGGAAACTGATGCGTTATGGTCTAGGCAAGTGGTCCATGCAGAGTGTGTGGGGATCTGGCTGACAGACGGCACCCAGAAGGCAGTGGTAACTTACTTTACTCAGCACTTGTCAGGCTACACCTGGAATGCTGTGCTCAGTTTTGGTCCTTGCTATACAAAAAAGATGTGGACAGGCTGGAGAAGGGCCACCAAGATGATCAAAGGACTGGGAAGCCTGCCGTATGCGGAAAGGCTGAGAGAACTGTGTTTGTTCAGCCTTGAGAAAAGAAGACTTAGGGGAGACTTTATCACCATGTTCCAGCATTAAAAGGGTGGCTACAAAGAGGACAGAGACTCCCTTTTTACAAGGAGTCACATGGAAAAGACAAGGGGTAATGGGTACAAGTTACTCCTGGAGAGATTCCAATTGTACAGTGTCGTGGTTTGGGCCAGACTGGCCCTGAAACAAATGACAGATGCACTGTTTTACTTTTCTCCCCTTCGGATGTTCTCCTTTTCACAATGAGAACAATCAGCCATTGGAATAATCTCCCCAGGGAAGTGGTGGATTCCCCAACATTGGGTACTTTTAAGATTCAGCTGGACAGGGTGCTAGGCCATCTTGTCTAGATGGTGCTTTTGCCAGAAAGGTTGGACCAGATGTTTCTTGAGGTCCTTTCGAACCTGGTATTCTATGATTATATGATTCTATTTATATTTACATGAAATGAAATATGAAGTATTTATATGAAATGGCAATAATATAAGTGGCATCTGAGAAACATTACTAAATTGAGGGAGTTTTATGTGGGTCCACAAAGCCTATTTTTGTTTTTGGTTTCCATCCCCTTCTCTTTTCCCCTCCTGCATAGTGACACACTTTCAGGCAGTACATTCTCACCATGCTGGTTTTCCCCACCTTTTCCAGATTGTGTACAGGGGTGGCCTTCTCTATGTCTATGCAGCTAATGAAGAGAGCAGGGAGCGGTGGCTTGCAGCTTTGCATAGAGGTAACACTATTCCTTTGTGTACCAAAATATTCAAATAACATGGGGAGAGGTAGGAAAATGCTCCTGCCTCATCATGTTGTGCAATACTTTGTCACCTGTTTGTAGTCTCATTCGTGTTTCAGCACCAGCTGGTTGACATGCGTGGTATTTTCAAGAATGGACTAGAAATTATAAAGGCCAGAAGTTTCAGTGAGAAATAAGCCAAAATAAAGCTTTTTATTATTATTATTCATGGGTATTTTTTAATCTTCATCATATGTTCAGCCTTTACTGATGCAGGTTAATAGAGCACAAACATTCCTGATGTGGCTAGTATGGCGCTTACCTGCATGAACACCTTTTTTGATAATCAATACTGCTAGTGCTTTTTCCTTTTTATATTCCTCTTTTTTTCAAGAACATTTATATTGTTTTCAATGAAGCATAGAGGAATATGGTATAGAGATAAAAATGTGGCCAGGGTATGTGTCTAGAGCTAGATATCAGTAAGCACTCTGGGGTCTGGTGCAGCAGACTCTATTGATCATAAGGAACATTTGCATTTTGCAGCCTCTCATGTTCTCTTTGGTTTCTCTGTGCTTTCCAGAAATTAAAGACAATTCTGATTTACTAAACAAGTATCATAAAGAATTCTTCATCAACGGGAAGTTTCTCTGTTGCAACCAGACCTGTAAAGCAGCCCCTGGATGTACAATTTGGGAGAAACGTAATGTGTCCTTTTATTTGTTTGATTAGTCTCACAGCTGTTTTTCACAATATCGCCAAATCACACGGACATTTAAGGCAGTGTGATCAGTATAAAAGCTAATCTACTTACACCTTTTCATGTATTGGCTGAGCTCCATTTAACATCATAGCTGTTATACATTGTATCTTATAGTATAACTGGGGGAAATAACACACTAAATTATGTCTTATATATACATATTAGTGTTTGATCAAAAAAGTTAGTGACATTTTTACCTACAAAATAAACCAGATGGAATTATTTTTCTCCTTATTCTTAAGATCTCTAGCTAGATTGTATCATTATGCTGTAAGACCCTTCTACTGATGAGGTCCCATAAGCTGAATGGGTAGTAACAATAGAAAATCAGCACGAGTGTGTATGAATGAATGTAACACAACACAGTTCCATAGCTAAATAGAAGTAAAACTCTTATATTAATATATAATTATATTCATATGATATTTTTTTCTAAACAGTGTGATTTAACTTGCAGAATTTTTTTTCTTCTATTTTAACGTACTTTTCTAAGGTATTTTTGATAGAACTTAGTTGCAATTATTTAGGGATTTAGCTTTTATCTGGAAAGACAGAGAGGAAAATTTGTAAAGTGATACCCTTCTAGGCTTCACATTTTCAGAAGGGAATTCTTGCATGTCTATGTACATGCTTAACAGTGAAACTCCATGTTTGGGAGAGGGAAAAGCAGTTCATGAGTATTTGGCCTTTAGCCTTTTAAAGTTTGATTATTTGGAATCATAGATCGCTGTTAGATGCACTGATTTCAGTCATGGTTGAACCTTTGTCTTAAGTATTTGCAGTCACAAACAAAAAAAGTATGAACTTGAAATTAAAAGTTAAATCCAAAAATGTAGGTGTGAGCAGTTAGAACCTGATTTATATCTGTGAGGCTGCCTGTAACAGTATAGCATTTACTTTTGGAATTTGAATTTAATGATATTGGCTTATCTAATATTACTACAGGTTTCATCATTATGGAACACTAAATAATGTAAAGACTTGTCAGCTGATTTGTACCAGTAATTTGAATAGTTTCACATAGCTTCAAAACGGCTTGTTACAAAAGCAAGTAAGACCATGAAACCACCGGTCAGTGGCAAGGACAAGGAAATACCTCGTTACCAGTCATGGATGGCTTAACTAAGAGGCAGATTAAAAAGAGGGTTTTGTATACTGGATGTTTTGTTTATGTCTGAAGTAATAATATGTGCTGTATCTACTCTAAACTTGTTCCTAAATAAGTCCCTGAGGTTGCTAACAGAGATGTGTGGAGCACAGGGAGACTCTCTGTATGGGGATGACTCCAGACAGCCTCAGTCTTGTAACCACTGGGTAATTGAAAGCAGTTTTTCTTAATTACTACTTCACAGATTAGAAGTGTCAATGAAACGATTTAAAAAAAAAAAAAAAATCAGAATAAAAATAAAGCATATATATGCTTCTCTCTGTATGTAATCAAACAAGCTAGCAGAATTGAGAGAACCATAGAGCTAAATACAACCACAAATTTCCCTGAATTTGTATTTTGGCATAGGTGAAAACAATGGTTGATGGGGTTTTTAAAGATATTGAGGTGGTGCTTGAATTAAGAGGAAGTTGGAAAATACAGAGCTAAAGCAAGTCGATGCCTCAGGGTGGTGAAATGTCAGCTGGCATGATGCTGCTGCTGCTGCTGCCACTGCATAGACCTGCAAGTGAAAAAGCCTCCAGAGATGAAGTCTTTCTTAAATTAAAGGGTTTTTTCTTTGATTTTGCCTCTCCTCTAGATGTGACTCTGTGTTGCACAACTGGGTTTGTGAAACCACTGCCTCCCGTCCCTCAAACGCTGGTAGGTGAAAACATTTGAATATCTGGCTATAGGGGAAGACCTGGGAGAGCTGTGGGATGGAATGGAGAATTGTAAACCACCACTTACTGGAAGCTGATGTAGACCTCTAACTGGAAATGCAGCTTCAGCCTCCCTATGCCCACCAGCACGTCAGAAGGAAGGATTCATCTCCCTCTTCCATGTGCTCTAAATGACAAACTGGGAAAGTCTCAGCCACATGCAGTTCACTTTAATGTGCTGGTGGCAGTAGTGGTTACAGCCCTTGTAGTAGTGTCTTTTACTTTGTACACTTAATTCCGGTAGGATCAGGGAATGCCATTAAAGTTAGCTCCCTAGTGTGTAGGAGGTCCCCATTCCTAGACATGCCAAAAACTCCCCTCCACCACCCTCCCCAGTGAAAATGGTGCTCATAGTACTTGGAGTAAACATTATAACTGAAGATGTAAACAAATATACCTGCTTCACGTGGTGAGAAATGGGGGATGAACTGCAAATATCTTTGGCAAATCCCAAGTTGCGCCCCCAGAGGGTTGGGTCAGGAAGGTCTCTTTTGCCCAACTCTGCAGAGGCAGCCTCTAAGTTAATGAATCAGGAAGTGCATCTGAACTCTTCATGTACTCTTGCCTGTATCTTGACTTTATATCAGACAGAAGCCAAAGAGTGTGGTGTCCAACCAGCACCCCCTGAGCCTTACTGTCCATCTGAGAAAGCTAGGCTTTCACAAACCCAAAGAGAAAAGCCAGGATGCCAAAAGGCACTGCTTGTGCTCGATTCAGCCTGAGTCCTCTAGTACAGCAGTTCCTTGATGAAGAAAGGCAGCAGTTGGCAGGGTTATAAATAAAAGACTGGAAGGTGTGCTTCTGTGCTTATTTCCTGATCTATCTCTTCCTGTACAGATACAAGGGCAATACTGGTATCTTTGACCTTGGGTTTACTGCCAGCTTAATTATTGAGGTTTGCAGGTGGAAAGGAGGTAACCGACGAGAACGGAAGAGAACAAAGTGGTTTAAGTTATGATGTTTTGATATGTTCGAAAAAAAGACTGTGTATTCACAGATCGTTACCACAGCCTCCTCCAAATGAAACCAGACTGGGTTTCAAATAATGGGATTTTTAAATCTGTATTTTCTGCTTTATTTTAATTTGTCTTCTGTTCTGTATCTTTAGAATACAGTCTGGGTTTATTTCCTAGCTTCTGTCTGTTAATCAGAAAGTAACTTAACAAAAAAGAAAAGTTGGAATTTTTGTGTATACAGTTGACATGAACGGCTAGAGTTTTAAGAAACACGTAGATTATCAAGAGACAGAAGATAAAACCACAAGAGCTGTAAAATGGAGCTTTAAGGAAAATAATAATAAAGCCTTGGAAAGAAGCTATGAACAAAGAACCTTTTGACATCTTTTTCTCATAATGAGATCTGAAAGTAATGGCATTGTAAACACGCAGCAGCGTAACTTGTTTTGAATACCGTGGTCTGTTTTGCCTGGCTTCCATCAGGAGATGCTTTGTCTATCTGGAGAGACCATCAGTCATGCAAATCTGCTGCTGAACATGCTGGCTTCTGTTAGGCCTTTATGATTTATTTTTATTATCTGCTTGAGTTCAGAAAAGATATTTTGAAAGGGAAATTTAAAAAGCAAGGACATGACATTTTTCAGATGGGTACTTCTGAAACAGATTCATTAAATGTAGATATAATAACTACCACATCTGGTTAGAACAACTTGACTTCATTTTCCCAAGCCATATAATATAATCAGGTTAAGAAGGCTGATACTGATTTCTCATGGTGAGGAACAGTCTATGTTTGGCTACGGAGCTACTTCTATAAGCTCTCAGCACATTTTTATTTTGACCTTTCATCTACTCAGTTTGGTCATCAGAGGTATCACTGTACCCCCAGCCTTCCTTTCATCTGTCTCAGTTCATGTCCCTCACCTCTCCAGCTACTGCAAGTCTTGTGCCTTTGCTTTCTTCCCAGCTGACCAGAGGCATTACTTTTGCATGTAGGCAAAACTGACCAAAGGCTTTAAATTTCGCATGAGGCATTACTTTTGCGTGCTTACATCCTGCACCTTTGATGCCTCTGTCCCTGGCATCAGTTCAGCATGATACCTCTAGTCTCCCATAGAGGAACTGGTTTCTAAAGACTGCTGCCATTACAAAGGATAATGGGCACAAAGGTCCCTTCATGGGAACCAATGGGCACTTCCCCTGTGCTTGTGGGCATTTTCCCCTGCAGGAAACAGGAGCTTCCTGCCTCAGAAAGCAGGACCTCTGCTGGGGCCTGGCAGCCACTGTCTGCAATGACAAACAGTCCGTGTAGGTCACACCAATACTGCAGATCACAAAGTCCATTGAGTGCACACTCATATCTTCTCATGCTTATGTATTGGACAAGGTTTATGGAAGCTGAAGTGATCCAGCACATGCTTCCAGCTGTATGGCAGGGGTGCAGTTCCATGGATAGTAGCCATTCCCCATTTGCACATCGCAGCTGAATCTCAGACTGTCACCTACAGCTCTCTAGATGACAGCGGTGCAGCCATCAATATTAAAACCACAATAATATCACTGCCAGCATAAAGGAAATTATAAGATCCACTCAGTGACTATTAGGAAATGCTTTGGGGCTCTCAGCCAGTGTTGGAAATGGAAAGCTGTATGTATGGACACAAGTCAAGACAGTAATCTGTACCAGGTTACAGATGAAGTCCATCCAGAATATTGCAACAGACAAATACACATCCAGCAGTGAAACCCAAAGGGGTGCAAATCTGATGTCCTCATCTTTGGCTGGTTCTTTTCCCTGGCAGATTGGACAAAGCAAAATTCATTTCTGTGATCATAATTCTTTCTGCCATTCACTTTGGCCAATGCTTTGCACTTTCTTTTGTTCACACAAAAAGATGAAAGCTTCATCAGAGGATGACACCTTGATTGTTCTGTACGCAAAATACAGCAGATTAAGAAAGAAGTTTGATGTCCAAAAATTACCAGGGCTAAAGCTCAGAGATGCACATCGGCCCATAAAAACGTCTACTGAATATCAGCTTGCTCTAACGTCTCTAGATGCTTTCAAGAGAAAACAGTTTAATCTCTGTATTGCAATTTTTCTCTATCTTTCTGACAGCTGAAGGCAACTCTAGTTCTGTCATTATTCCACAAAGCAAACAGGCAGTCAAAGACTTGAATCCTGCCTAACACAGGCCCTCAAGATATAAGCTCCTTTTTTTTCACTGAATTTTCACTGAATTTTTTTAGAGTTGGAAGGGACAATATAGATCATCTAGTCCAACTCCCCTGCTGAAGCAGGATTGCTTAGAGCATGTTACACAGGACTGCATCCAGGCGGGTCTTGAAAATCTCCAAAGAAGGGGACTCCACAACC
>KZ505749.1:163943-181051 GCA_002844005.1 Limosa lapponica baueri | reverse complement strand
AAAAAAAAAAGAAAAAATATTGTGACTTACTATTAAGCTTTGCAGCCTCATTTTTGAGTTCAACATACTCTTCATATAATGGTCTCATCATCCTGCCAACACCAGCTCTCCAGCCTTCCCAGGCCCACAGTCTCTCATCATAATCCGTGCTGTTAGCCATAATAACATCCAGACCTGTCAGAACAAAAAGATCAGTACTAGTCCTTGAAAAAGCAGAATTTCTTTATTTTTCTTTCACAGCAGGCAAATGAGCCAAACTGAGAGAAATTTCATTAACTGAGAAGAAAACACTTCGTGTTTGATATACTGAAATATCCCAATATTTTATTGCATCCTTTTCTGATTTAAGGTTTTCCCCTTCTTCTCTTTAAGAGACATGGAGCAAATCATGAGTCCCTTAAATACTCTCTCTGCATTAGTTGGTAGCGTTCTTGGGACTGGCCTCAATGCAACATTAAGTCCAACAAGACTTTGATGACAGGGGCAAAAAATGGACTTTCTGTGATGTGGGCAAACCCCAGGTGACAGGCAGGCTGTCACACAAGCTGAGCAGCCCTCTCCAAATTTTGTCTACTACAAGTAGGAGACGGTATGTCTCATGGGCAGCAGGCCCGCTGGAGGTCCCTGAACTACAAGGTGCAATTACATTATGACTAAGCTTTAGATAGCAGGGCATATCTGTTGAAACTTCAGCCTGTTCTCTTGCAGTCAGAGGAGCCAACCTTGGGCTTTTTCATCTTTGAAACCTCAGTGGAAAGGACACAGTAGGGGCAGTGGTTAGTATCGTACCTGGCTCCAGCACCAAACACTCAGACGGGTTGTTGATTTTACAGACGGTCCCGGTGCTGTAGATGGTACTCATTGTGCTTAGCACAGTGCTCAGCTGCAAGTTAGATGCGAGATAACCCGTTAGAAACCCACTCTGTGCAAAATAACAGCCAATTATGCTAATTCCTTAAGAGCCTGATTCAACACTTCACCCACCAGCTTAACATTTAAGCATATGTTTAAGCTCAGTAGAGATTAATGAAAGAATTTGCCTAAATGCATTACTGAATGAGGATATAGCTGGAAAAAGACAGATAATCTCCCAAATATATGACGTAACCTACAGGTCCTTAATATCCAGTCAGACAGAGCTCTGGATTTAATGAGCACAGACTGTCACGAGAGAGCTATCAATATACAGCAGCAATAAAACAATAAAGTTTAGCAATGTGCTTCTGTAAGCACAGACCCACCTAAACTTTCCAGGTAGATCGCGGTTTTGAATGGCAGCAAAAAGGGTCCCTTGCTGCAGATGCTGCCAGGCTGACTGTTGCTTGTGGGTTTCAACATCGCATCACACTGATTGCAGATATACATATATACACACATATATATACTCCATTACAGAGAAGTTATGGCTCATGTCTTGGGTCAGCTGAAGGCCAAATGCATCTGAAATCATTCAGTGCTACCTCAGAAGCCATGCTACATAGCTCTGTTTTGATTTTTTTTGTTGTCAGGTTTTCATACCTCAAGAAAAACATGCACCACTTTTAGCTTTTCCTTTAGGACTATGTTATTTCTCATTTAAAGCTTTAAATCAGAACTATGTAGAGCTATCAGTGGGAGTGGTTGTTAATGACTAGCTCTAACTTTATCTCTGTCAGTATTAAAATAAATGGGCGCCCAGGGAAATTTTTGTATCAGTGAAGAATATTTAAATCTTCCTATGGAATCCCACCAGACTGTACAAAAAGCCACTTTTCAAGCAAGAATCAACAATTTCAGCCCCAAAGGCCATTTATCTAGGAAACTGCAAGTGGCTTAGCAGGGAGGATACCAAAGAAAGTTCCTCGTTAACTGAGACAACATTACCATCAGTGCACTGCTGTGCTCCAAAATAAATATGTTTGTATGAACTCTCAGTATTCCCAGCAAGGTAATCTGTCTTTCCAGAAACACGTCTCATTTAGATCAGACAGGAGATCCATCCATTCCACTGCTTTTCTTGCACGGTGGTTAGCACTGCTGATCTTAGCAGAAAAATCTCAGGATACTTATATAACCAGGACTGTAGGATCCCCTAACCCAATGCTATGTTTTAATTTGATCTCCAGCAAAATGAAACTAATTTAACCCTCACTCACTCACTCCAATTCCACATATAGTCATTATCCATATACATGCCTTGTCAATGGAAATGTCGAATATTGCTATGAATCTTGCTAAATCTTGCTGGTCTCTAGCAGCTTGCTGTGGAAAGATGTCACCAACCCTCCCCAATTTCAGGCATCCCAGGGTGCCTGCTGCACAGAAACATCCCCTCTTTTCCACAGTTCTATAATGCAACATGTGCAGAGAATGAAAGACTTCCTCCACCTCCCCCTTTTTGACTCACTGAACGTCCTTTCACCCATCTCTTTCTGCTCATTGCCCTGGGTCTGGACTTAGACAAGCACATACCACAAGTCCTCTTTTCCCCTTATGACTAATCTGGCCATTTGTGCAAGGGCAACTCTGAGGCGTGTGTGTGTTTGGAATTCATTGCATGTCTTACACAGCAAAAATGCTAACAGAATGGGAACCAGCTGCCTAAGCCAGACCACCCCTCCAGTCATGTACTGCTATGAGCAGCACCTATGAGCCACACTCTCCAAACTGATGCTGGGAGACAGCATCACCCCGAGACAAGGAGGGTGGCCACAGCACCATGTCCTTGCTTGGGGGTAGTGCAAGGGGCAGCTCAACTCACTCGACAAAAATGAGCTACATTCAGCAACTTACTCTGCTATATTTTTCCGGTGACAGCACAGATGATCCTCTGTCCTGGAGAGTCTGGATCTGCAGCCTGATGAGATCATCCTGGATGCTGCTTAACGGGAAGTTGCTGGCGTTCCTGGAGGCCTCGTCGTAAAATGCAGACCACTTGGCATCTGCCTCGGCCTGAAAGGGATTCATACAAACCCTGAATTACTCCACCAAGACTGCAGCAGTGGGCAAAAACATTACTTCTGGGGAGAACTTAATTTGTGGAGACCACCTGTGGATTGCAGGTTGAGCGCTTGCCGTGTGCAATGAAATGACTGAAGCACTTTTTGGCTTTGTTGTATTCACACATCCAGATAACTATTTTTCTTTGGAAATAGCAAAAAGCAGGACTGGTTCCTCACACCATGCTTGTTACAATTGATCCAGCATCACCTAGCTGTGTTCCCTGCTACTCCAAATCACCGTGTATTCTTCCCTTACTGCTTTTCTTCACCCACCTGTGCCTTACAGACACTGCCTGAAAGTCAGGGCACAAGAGCTCTGTGACCCAGCTGTCATTCCCCATTTCTGCTTCAGTAGCAGTGACAGACAGCAGCTGAGATGTTGATATTGAGTTTTTCATTATGCAAATATTGCTTTCTCCTGAAGTTTTGGTAAATAAAAGATGATACTTGGGCATAGGAGGCTCTGAACCGATGCTTATATTGGACATAAAAAACCTGAATGTTTTGTGTGAGGTTGCTTTTACCACTGCTCCAATTACACACCATGACATATGAAACTCCCAAATTGCAGTGCAGAAAGTAGCACCATAAGAACATAATTTGGATTTGGGACTGTCTTCTTCACCTTTTGAAAATGTGTTTGTCCATAGTTTAGCACATCAGCACCCATCCAAAATGGCAACAAGAATAGTACTAACTAACCTTGGTCCTTGGGACAATTTCATTAATTGTGCTCATGCCAGAGCTTCCTGGGTTGTGGAGAGGGCACCTCTAATGCCTGTCCTTCTCTGGTGAGGCATCAGGAAACACAAATATCATATTGTGCTTGATGAGCTCTTTCAAGAACACTTCACCGCTGTGCCAATGCTTTCACTAGGGCTGTGCCCAGCTTGTCCAGCCCCGTGCATGATGGACCTACTGTACCTACTTTAGGCTCTGGTGGAGAGAGGCAGTGGCAGGTGTGAGCCCTTGACAGTCCCATTTCTGCATCTCCCCCTGCCCATGCAGCCCCTCTGCTGGAGGGCAGCCATCCCCGGGAGGCTCTCCCAACTCTCCCCTTCCATGGGAGCAGAGCAAACAGCCCTGCCACTGCTCAGGGGCTTGCAAAGCTTGGTGGTCATGAGCTTCAGAAGCACCCAGAGGAAGAGCATCACTGTGTCAATCTGTTTCCGAACTCCTTGTTCTGAGCAGGGATGGAGAGATGTGTTAGGAATGGCGGGGCAGAAGAGGAGGGATCTTTGGCTACAAGAGCCAGGGGAAAGAAGTTAGCTTACAGTCTGATTTTTCCCCCAATTAGAGGAACTGGTTGATAAGTCAAAAATAGCTACTGCCTTTGTAGCCCAATTTACAAAGAAAATAGATGGGTAGGAGCCAGAAGGGACAGTATTCATTAACTCTGCTCCTCCAGCCAAAAGGGGGGAGGGGAAGCAGTGGGTTTATTACCAGCACTACTGAAGAGAACAAGTGTGAGAAAATATCCTCTCTGAGCACTGGACTAATTGGTTCTTATTGCTGGTATCTCCTCACATATTTTATTATCATCTCATTAATGCTGAAAGTACTATATGGGGCTTTCATTTTACGTGTTTGGAAACGTTACAGTTTAAGTACCTGGTGCCTCAGAAAACATTCCAGATTGACAATGATTAGTCATTAGGATTTTTTCCAGCAACCAGTCTCCTTGCTTTAATTAGGAAATATGATAATTAAACCATGTTTTAATTAAGCTATAAAACCACAAAGTGGAAGACTTAAACCATTATGCAGAAGTAGATGTAGGATGCTCAGCTTCATTTTATGCTCTGAATTGTTTTTCTCTAGAACTTGAGTTGACTTTAAAATGCACACAGCTACAAAATTCAAGGTGCTTTTGTTCATTTTGAAAGGCTCCAAGGTTATGAGATGCTAGGCTGAGGCATGGCAGTATCCATAACCAGCCAGATCATGGCTGACTACTGTTGATAAACATGACACTTGCCTAGAGACCCCGTTGGCTGAAACAGCTAGAGGTTGGTGTTGAGAAGCCGGGCAAACTGTGTTGCAAGACAGCGCAAGTACAAATGCTGTGGTCCTTCCTGCAGATAGAAATTGACTTTCAAACCAACATACTAGACCACTGTACTACAAACTCCACTGCTGGGATTTGGAAATCCATGATCTCACTTCATTTTTCCCAGTTTAATACCTCCAGGCAGCCTACCAACAGCCCTGACTATGAAAAGAGTGATGGGAGGCGAGGGGGAAGGTCCCCCACTGTGTAAAGTGTGGGGACCACTATATAAAACCATCCACAAACATTTGATAGAATGCCTAAATTCAGAAAATATTTGCCTATTCAATGAGAAATAAAAGCATTTCAGCAACAGAGGAGAGTGTTGTCTGTATCAGTAAAAAGCCCAGTGTCAGTTCAGTCTTACGAAAAGTGGGAGACCTGAGCTCATGTGGGCACAAGATTTGAATCCCATTCCCTTGTGCCACAGAGCAGCACCTCGCCCAGCCTCTGAGAGAAGACCATCCCCTCCAGGCTGTGCCCTCTCCAAGAGGAAAGGTGCCCAGCATGGAAACACCACTCCAGGAGGCACTGGTGGTGGTGGATCCCAAGCAGAAGAAGGCATCTCTCTTCATCCAGCTCTGATTTTGGGGCCAAACATGCAGCGCTCCCTCGCTCTTTCCCTCTGCTCACCGCGGTGACTCGAGGTCATGGCCAGGGACAAGTCCAGCCTCTGACCATCCTCATGCAGTGCAAGGTCAGCCCAGGCACCAACCCTAGGCAGCAGACACTGGTAGTGACCCAGGCACCTCCAATGAGGCACTGGTACATTAAAGCAAGCCCCTTTACCCTCCTGAAACTAAACCACAGCTACCAAAGAAATAGCACTCCACTTTCAGCCAGCCTTTGTGGAAGCAAAATAAAGTAGAAAGTAGCTGTCAGATTCCTAAAACAACAGTAAACCCCACAGGACAGAGCACTTACCATTTTCTTGGCAGTCTCATCAGTGATGTTGGTGTTGTAGTTCCATGAGGCAAGGGAGCTCTCATAGCTGATATCTCCTGCCGTCCTGTTAAACTCATCTAGAAACATTTTGGCTTGTTGTGTGACATCCTGAGGGGTCACAACAGCACTCAGTCCACAGAAAAGCAAGAAATGGACCAACATATTCGTGTCCAGGCTGAGAACCTTGCAACGAAGTACGTTTCCTCAGGTAAGCTTCTCTGTCAGGCTCTGTCTCATCAGCCTTCAAGCATGGCTTGCGTGAAGAAAAGAGGCTGAATCCAATTTGCCAGGCCTTTTATAGGTTTTATCCATTGTAGGAGAGAAAGGAAAAAGTTTTTTTATAAAAAGCCAAATAAACAAAAGTCAATGATTAACTTTGGAAAAACATAATTACTCCTGCCATTTTATGGCCTTCTTATAAAAGGCTTTTACTTTTGGTTAATGTTTCCCAAACATGCTGTCAATGATACAGCTGGTCACTTTATCTATAGCCTGCTCGTGTCTTTGGTAGCTCAGAATCTGTGAATCCTTTAACAGGTTGGTGATAAGGTGTAAAAATATTTAGAAACTTCACTGGAACACCAAGCCATGAACCTTAACTCCCAGGCAGGAAGAAACCCCAGTTAGCCTGACATAGGGTACTTGGTTGGATGTATAGGCTCATGTTTTAAAAGGCTTTGCAAAGCCCAAGTGATTTGAAGAATATACTCTATTTTGAAAGCAATTGCAGCGTCTAAAACCAGATTTTTAAACATATTCACTGAACTATCAAAAAAGTAGCAAGAGGCCTTCATGGGACCACAGCATCTTGCGTAGAGACCTAATCTGAACTACAAATCAACTGGATTTAAGTACTAAGGTGACTAAGACTACTAAAATGACTCCAGTTTAATATCTAAATACCTTTGCTAATCCAGCTCGGAACCTAGCACTTACTGCAAATCAATGGGAAAATCAATGCATGAATTAGTTTTGGAAATGCAGCTTGGGTTGAGTGTTATCGATCAGACAATACTTTAGTCCTTTTTAAATTAGCCTATTTCTGCTCAGAATCACTTGCTTGGTTTTGTTTTGGGTTTTTTGTTTGTTTGTTTGTTTGTTTCTTGTGGGGGGAAGCTTTTTGAGATGTAACTCTGCAGCCACATCCATGGGGTTGGTTTCCAGTTCCTGGCAGAGCTTCTCCAAAACCACTATGAGTCTGTCTACATGGGAGCAGCAGCAATCAGCCCCTTCACTGCCAAACCCCAAGAAAGGAGATCCAGCCATCTCATCTGCAACAGGCTGAACACAGCACAGCGCAGCAGGGCCACCAGCAACAGGCATCCCTAGCAAGCAGAGCCAGAAACCAGGGACCTTGAGAAAGCACATTGCTTCAGTATCTTCTGATACTCATGTCCTGTGGATGAGGGACAAGCGATCTCTTTCATCCACGTGCAATCCTCTAGCAATCTTTTTTTTAAGGGAAAGCCAACATCATTCACTCAACCCCTCCCCAGAGGTCACGTTCCCTAACTCGCCAGTTACTCTTCTTGGTGCCATCCAGACTCACCACATTTTGTGCTTCCTCAGCAATGGTGTCCACATATCACAGAATCACAGAATGATGTGGGATTGGAAGGGACCTCTGGACATCAGCTAGTCCAAACCCCCTGTCAAAGCAGGTCCTCCTAGAGCAGGTTGCACAGGAACATGTCCAGGCAGGTTTTGAATGTCTCCAGAGAAGGAGACTCCGCCACCTCTTTGGGCAGCATATTCCAGTGCTCTGCCACCCTCAAAGTGAAAAGTTCCTCCCCATGTTTAGATGGAACTTCCTACGTTCAAGTTTGTGCCCATTTCCTCTTGTCCTGTCACTGGACACCACTGAAAAAAGACTGGCCCCATCCTCTTGACACCCACCTTTTAAGTCTTTATAGCCATTGATCAGATCCCCCCTCAGTCTTCTCTTCTCCAGACTAAAAAGACCCAAGTCCCTCAGCCTTTCTTCATAAGAGAGATGTTCTAGGCCCCTAATCATCTTTGTAACCCTCTGCTGCACCGTCTCCAGCAGTTCCCTGTCCTTCTTGAACTGGGGAGCCCAGAACTGGACACAGTACTCCATATAATCATAACTGAAACCTTACCAATGATCAGTAGTACAATCACCATCCGTGTCTTAAATGCTGCATCTTGCTGATATACACCACCTTTCTGGTGACACTAGCCAACATTGACTCATTTTCCAGCTGTGACCTTTCTGGTAGCACTACTACCTGCTCAGCCAGTCCCTTTTTTGGCTCTGTACATTTGGTTCTAGGGTGACATTAATTAGTTCATTTTGAATTTGTCTGGGCTGAAGTCCATCACACTGATTTCAGACCATTTTTCCAATTTTTTATGACCATTTGGAATTGTAAGCCTTCAAAGGACTCCCAGCTTGGCAATGCCTGCAAACCTGTTAATAGGTTTTCTCTTCCCATGTACAGATCACAGGGGATACAGTAAGGCCCAGGAGAGTTGTCACTTAAAATGGTCCCTCTCTTTGACTGAGAACCATGCAGCACGTTTTTTAAGTAATTATGTGCCTTTTGTGATTGTTGTCTGGCTTATCATTCCTTAATTTGCCAGTGAGACTGTCACGTGGTGAAATATTGAAAGGTTTTTGTGTTGGTCTTTTACCTGTTGTCTGTCAGAGCAGAGAATTATGTCTGTTGTTACCTTGATATGATTTCCAGTAGAGAACAGTGACTGTGTTGACTATTTGCCTTAACATTTTTATTTTCTCTTCTATGCTGGTATGTTAACTGCACAATCACTGCACTCAGTACTTTTTAGGGTCCTAAAACACAGCTGCCTGATCCAAAATTCACTTTTTACATGCAGGTGTTACTTTTTTCCCCTTTTACAGTGCTCGGGTGCCTTCCTCGGGGGCAGCCCTGATAGCTGTCATCTCCCTGCCATGGTGCAGAAGTCACCTGTGCACCTTGCTCCATCCTGGGGCTGCTCCCTGCCCATGCACAGCCCTGAAACCTCAAGCAGTGGGATACTTGGGGGATACCTGGAAGGGAGAGAAGGTGTCACCTTATTTTTTATAAGGAGTGCGTCTGCGCCTGTATTTAAATGCGCGTGCAAGCATTGTGGTGAGCTGAAAACGTAGCAGGGAGAGTCACACTGAATTATGATGCAAATTTTCATCCTTATTTCTAAGTTTTTTTCTATTGCATACCTAGATGCAATACTTGGCATCGTATCTGAGGAATAATATAAGAATTACACCACATCTTTCTTGCCATCACCCTAACCCAAGAGAAAAAACGTTAAGCTGTGAGATGAATTAGCACAAACTTTTGTTTTGAAAAACAGCAGTACAGCAGTGGGGAGCCACTAAGCTCCACACACATCATACTTTCACAGATGGATTTGCTCCCATGGAGCAGGCACATGGGAGACCACTGGATACAGACTTGTTTGTGCCAGCCTCACTACCACGGCAGGCTTTTTGCAGGATGGTCAGGTTCCAAACTGGGAGGGATATGTGTAGCCTGACAGAGTGACATCAGGTCTACAGGGAGAGGATGCGCCCATTTTCAGATGAGCTGGAAGCATCTCTCGGGGTGGACCTTCAGGCTGGTCCGGAAAGCTGGCAAGAGCATGGAGACAGTTTGCGCCACAGCAAAAAGGAAACAGCAGACAACTGAGAAAGGGAAGTATCTCAAGCCTTGTCAGGAAATCAAAACTTCCAGCAATTGCAGCGAGGCAGCAGCTGTTGGGATTGGGTGATGGGAGAAAAGCAAGTGGGAGTTAAAATCTGGTCTTGATCAAATATGTCATTGTACGCGATGGCGGCCAGCCTGCTTGGCTCGGAGAAAAGACAACTATGTCAGTTTGCCACCGTTACAGTGCAAAGGCTGTGGGTACCCTGACATGATCACATAGGCTCCTTCTCCTCTGGTGTGCCAGTCCTCCCCTCCACCCCTCGGGTTTGCAGCATGAGCTGCATCTCCCAGCTCCTACCTGGTACTCCCCGTTCGGTAGCCCCCAAGGACCGAGTTGTCTGACATCTGCTTAAATAGCTGCCCACCAGCGTTCAGCTGCGCCCTGGCTGTGTTCGAGCAGTTTTCTGCCTCATCACTCATGTTGTTGGCTGAGCTGTGCTATGCAACTAGGACTGCAATAACAGAGAAATGCGTTTAGGGCATGCCTCAATAAGAAACCCCTGTGTTGCGTACTGGGCACCACACACCCTTGAAACTGCTTATAATACCATTATCAGGCCTTTTTTTGCAGGCAGGGGCACTGCTTAAGCTCTCTGCTATACTTTGTCATTCTGCCTAGCACATAGAAGATGGATATAAGCATTACTTGGTGACCAGTCTGCACAGGGGCTCTGAAGGGCTATGGCTGCACGATGCCGGGGGCTGCCTGGCCTGGAGCATCCCCAGGGAGGACAAGTTGCCAAGGGACAGCCACCCCACCACCTGCGCAGGGCTGCAGCGGCAGCTCCTCTGCCGTTTGCCAAAGAGCAGCTCACATCAGTTAAATACCTGGCAAATCCTTGCTCTGAGGACTCCCCACAAAGTGGCTTTGTGGAGGCAGTGGACAGCCCGGGGGTGGCTTCAGCCCCTCTGTGCATCACCCTGACACGGCAGTAGTGCTTGGAGAGGGACCACGCTGCCGCAGCCGCACCTGGGCATCGCTGGGGGGCAATTCCAGATCCTCTCCCTCTTCCTCATGCTTCAAACTGGGGGCTGGGCAAATAGTCCTTTTAATCCCCTGAGCAGCCTTTTTCCCACATGACTAACTCTTTTGCATGCGTGACATCTGCCTTTTCTCAGACAAAAGCCCTCCTGCCAGCCCTGGGACCAAGGCACTGGATCACCAGCTGCCCTCAGCCCATGCGATGGGGGCTTTCCCATGCACTGGGATTTTCCCCCTAAAAAAGGGGCTTTCGTGAGATGCTTGTGTCCACTCTCTAGCTGGGGAGCCGAGCTGTGTGGTGGCAAGAAGGATGGACATCTTTGCTCCTCTGCAGGCAGGTACAGCCTGTCCCGCTTGACCTCTGAGACCAGCTCTCATGCAAAAGGCATATGCCAGCAGCCTGCCTTGGCTCAAGCATCAGCGGTTTGGGCTTAGCTGGCTCTTCCTCTGCAGAAAAGATACGGGGCAGATCATCGGCTGGTAGGATTAATTCCTCGTTGCCCAGTGGGAACGGGGGTCAAGGTGGTGAGTGCAGAGCACAGAGATTCCCCACCCACTTGGGGTGGCCATCTCAGAGGTGAAGAGGCGAGGGGGAACTGCTGCCTGGCTTGCACCCACCTCCTGCATCTGGCTCGGCCACGCAGTCATATCCTGGTGACAACCCAGAGCAGGGAGGGGTTTGCAATCCGCTGGCCCGAGGCTGGGGCCAGTGCCCTAGACAACTAATCCATGTCCTTCCATAATCTCCTGTCCCAAGACAGGCTGCTTCACTCCCTGGATGCCAGACCTAAAGAGGAGGTGTTGTCTCTGCACTGCTCCTTTGGGCTCCAAGGGAGACACAAGCTGGTGGCTGTTCCCCAAGTCAAAGCGTGCTCAGCATCACCAAAGGGGAAAGTGCTGCGAGGGCAGGGGCAAGCCCCAGATCTGAAGACAACATTAGGAGCTGTGTAGAAATGCTGTCGGTTGCCCAAAGCATCAGGAAACCAAAGTGGTTTTGCAAGGTTTAGGAGAAAGCTTTGAAGCTGAGTGATTATCAGGATGGCAGATGAGTGTACAAACTGGCAGGTTAAATTAGCATTTCATAAAGTGTCATTGCTGAAGGCCACAGTCAAAACCATGTGTTAAGTCAAGACCATATGTTAAGAAAGCAGAGGAGAGGGAACCACTCAGAGGCATGATAATGTGTATTCCTTACACCTTGTCCATTACAAAAAGCTACCTTACCCCACCAATGAAGGGAAAGGTATTGATCCTGGGAAACACAGCTTTTCATGTAGGCAACCTGCGTTTCTCATTTCAGTTTTACTAAGGTGGGAGTGAGTGGTCCCATTTCATTTTACAGAGACCATGTGTCCATGACCTTCAGCACAGAATCATAGAATGGTTAGAGTTGGAAGGGACCTTAGAGATCATCAAGTTCCAACCCCCCTGCCACGGGAAGGGACACCTCCACTAGAGCAGGTTGCTCAAAGCCCCATCCAGCCTGGTCTTAAACATTTCCAGGGATGGGGCATCCACAACTTCCCTGGGCAACCTGTTCCAGTGCTTCACCACCCTCACAGTAAAGAATTTCTTCCTAATATCTAATCTAAATCTCCCCTCTTTCAGTTTAAAACCATTACCCCTTGTCCTGTCACTACACCGCCTGACAAAGAATCCCTCTCCCGCTCTCCTGTAGGCTCCCTGCAGATATTGGTAGGCTGCTATGAGGTCTCCCTGGAGCCTTCTCTTCTCCAGGCTGAACAACTCTCAGCCTGTCTTCATAGAGGAGGTGCTCCATCCATCCCTCTGATCATCTTCGTGGCCCTCCGCTGGACCCATTCCAACAGGTCCATGTCCTTCCTGTGTTGAGGACTCCAAAGCTGGACACAGTACTCCAGGTGGGGTCTCATGAGCGCAGAATAGAGGGGTAGAATCACCTCCCGTGACCTGCTGGCCACACTTCTCTTGATGCAGCCCAGGATCCGGTTGGCTTTCTGGGCTGCCAGTGCACATTGCCGGCTCATGTTGAGCTTCTCATCCACCAACACCACCAAGTTCTTCTCCTCAGGGCTGCTCTCTAGCCATTCTCCGCCCAGCCTGTATTTGTGCCTGGGATCTACCATGCATCTACCATGTTGTTTAGATACAATACCATAGAGAACATTAGTCCAAAGTCTAAAATTCCTATTGGTCCACAACTGATAAAAGCTACACACTGTAACTTGTAGCAATTAGAATCTAAATGATAGGAGTGAGGCAGAAGCTGATAGAGAGAGAATGCCAGAACACTCGCCATTTCTCCAAATTCAATGCTTTCTATTTAGCCATTGCTGTAGCTAGTATGCTTTGAGAGCTTCAAAATGTCACCTCTAAGGGAAAGGGAAACACAGTAGGAAGGAACAGCACAGACTAGCAAAATCAAACTTTTCTTTCTGATCTTAAGCCAGATTCAGTTCCTACTGAACCTGCTGACTTTACTGAGAACAAAGTTGAATCTGTGCTATAGAGGGGGAATTCCCCTGGATTGAAGCAAACATCAATCCAGCCACAGAATATGCAGTTAAAACACAAATGCATTATGCTAAGGGCATCCACAGTGCTTAATGTGTTCAAAAAACCCAATATACTGTCACATTTGTGCTGACAAGTGTGTTATCACTCATCACTGTCAACGTACTTCAGCTTTATGTGATTTGAAAACTAGTAAGTCCGTCAAATTATCTAACAGTGAAAATTTTTCATTAGCAGTTGTCCAGTAGCGTAGGAAGCTGTGGTGTCACTCCGTTGCACACATCCCTTCTTGCACACCACATTAAAAGGAAACAAAAACCATAAGAGGCCCAAAGGAACTGCTTATGGAAAACCAAGCACAGATTGCTCATTGCTAATGGATTGTGGACAGTTGGTCAATGCATTTTCTATAAAAACTTGGTGCATTTATAACAGCTTATTTCAGGAATCACAGGTTACTGCACTGATGAACCAACCAAATTTTTGAGGGCATCTGAGCCATGATTTTAAGAGTATCTAGAAACATAGATTCCCACTTTCCACTGGGAGTTATTTTAAGTCTTTGTTGCACTTCTGCCCTAAGCTTTAAAGTAATTTCTTTCGTTTTCCCATATATGAAAAACTCTTTCTGTCAAGATGTGATAAAGCTCCCTGCATGGTCAAAACTGACGCCCAGTTCTTAGAACCAAATTATCAAACCAGAAGCTCTTGTGCTAATGCCATGGTTTGTATTCATTTGGGAATTATTTAATTCTCACGGTGATGACAGAACAAGACTTCAATCCTGCCCTGAGTCTCCTTGTGCCCACTTCACCCTTCTCTTCTATGAACAATGGCAGAAACAGTGAACTGGCTTCAGTTATGTATTCCCTCAAAAGGCAGAACAAAGGTATCCCTGTACAAAGGCATAGCCAGGAAAGGGTTCTCCATGAAGGTCAACATGACAGAAGCAAATGTCATACCTGGACAGACAAATAGGAGCATATAGTCCACAAGCAGCCCATGAGATCAGCCCTCCAGGCTCTTCAGCACAGACAGAGCCCCAGGGGAATACTGGGTCCAGTTGTGTGTACCGGACTTCAAGGAGGTCTAATAGAGAGACGTTTAGGGGTGAGTACCACAGACAGACTCTCTCGAGACTTTGTACACTATCCTGGAAGAGAAGAGGCAAATGCTGATGTGACAGAACAAGCTTCAGTCTAGTTTTCTCCAACACAGAGTAAGCATCAGCTTGCAGGACAGAGTGGTCAGCTTTCCTTAAAGCAAGGGGCAGAATGGCTCAAGTAAGGACTTCAGCATCTGCCCACGGTTTGCAGTCTTTCCTAAATGAATATTGACAAACACAGACTACTAATGTCATTTAAAAAAACAGTCTGTGGTTGATACAATGCTGAAGGTTGTGCACAGCACATGGTTGTGTCACAACCAATGCGGTCCCTAATTTTAAGAGGGCACTGCAGACTTCCCGACGTTTTCCAGCACTCCAAATGCATAGCTAATCACAGACAGCATAAACAACTTACTCCCGCATGATTTGTGCTCATTCTAGCCTAGACATCAATACCCTCTCTCAAGTAAGCTCAACAGAACCATAACGTTCTCCCTGAAATGTCGACTCGCTGGGGATGTGGAGCTAGCAATAAACGTTGCAGATTTTCTTCAAACAGAACTTCTCCGGCTTTATAGCTTCATTTAATTGAATTTTCTTTTCTCCTCTCTTTTCTCAAATGCAGTTCTTGAAAATGAAACAGTTCAGTCTTGGGCACACCATGTTCCTTTGTCAAAATTCATTAGCATGGCACAGATGTAACTGAAAGCAGAACAGACTCATTGTTTTAGGAAATAGCTTACAGTATAGTCTATGTTGCTTGTTACCTGCTTTCCTGTTTATTACCAGGTCGTTGGATGGCAGGTGATTTAGGGAAAATAAATGGTGAAAGTTACATAAAACATCTGGGCCAGATCCTCGAGGGATATGAACTGTCATTGTAACATTTGCAGGCTCTGGAGGACAGGCTTTACCAAATCAAAGTGTTCTTTGTTTTCTAATATAATTCTGCTGCACAAAGAGAGTAGAAGAGAGATCTATTTCTTCTGTAGCTCTGTGCCCTTGATTAACCTAGTTTGTGGCACCTATTTCAGTGAAAGAGCCAGTGCCGACACAGACTTGAAAGCGTTGCTAAGCGCGATACCTGCCTGTTCATCTATCATTTGCTCCTCTCGAGCCATTTTCTGTCAGCAGAGAGGATGTACGCTCTGGGCGAACCCCATATCATCATTAGCAGAAAATTACGCCAAACTGCTGTAAAGTAATTATGCGGCTAAAAGGTGAGCTGGGAGGAAGTCAGTGATTAAATACTTACCACCAGAGTCAGCCCACATCACATAATGCTTTGTTCAGAGGCTTTCAATCTCTTTTCAAATCACTGGCCAGTGCCATGGGCTGAATTGAACCTTTGTTTAGGCCCTGAGAAGTACGCTCAGATATGCTGGGCCCTTTTTCATATCAAGTGAATTTTATTTCAGCATCATATAGTACAATACAGGATAACAGTAAATCTTAAGTGATAGCTCGAGGTTGCTCTTGCACCGCCAAGATATTCTCACCAAAATCTTTCATGGGTTCTTGCAGAGGTGCTGCAGTTACAGCAATCCATTGTGGTCACACTGCAGTGTAGCTATCTGTCATACAAAGTGCAAAAAGTGTGAAGGTTTAGAAATGATGGGATCTGCATTACCTCAATAAAACTCTGCGTGAGTGAAAGACCTTGGAGCAATGACTGAGGAGGCAATAGTAACACTGTACTCTATAAATGATCTTAAACACTGGTAAGCTTAACCTTTGACATTCCTGTCAGAAATACCTCTCCATGTTGTGGATGGTAATTCTGAAGCACTGAGAAATTATCACTAATAACTGACTTTATTAATCCTTTTCCAGAATGGAGCAGCACACCTTTGGGGTTGCAGAGAAGATGCAGTCCTTGTCCAGAGGGACCCACCAGCAGGACATCAAAGACAACCGTTGACAGATGAGACCACGTGAGGCAAATGATCAGTGGGTTCCATAGTTTTATTTTGCATTTAGCCCTTCTCTCCCCACCTCCCCTAGCCTTGGGCTTCCCCTGCTCAGCATTCTCCCTTGTCCCGCTGCTTCCCCTTCTCCCCATTCCTCCCCTTCTGCTCACCCTGTTCCCAAGAGCCAGCACTGAGTCAAATGGACAGCCAAAGGTGCTCAATATAGCCAAAATGCTGAAGGATTTGCATCCTGGGAGACAAGAAACCTTTATAGCCTTCAGAACACTGAAGCTCTTGAACACTTTATTTACCCTGTTTTATCCCATTCCTGTTGGTGAGGAGTCTGATGGAATAACCCTTTATAAGTAAATGGGGGTTGCTTTTCTAATATTGCCTCTAAACATGACACTGGAAACGGGAAGGCTAATGGTCACAGTAACGTAGGCAGCTATTTGGTGACTGCAGATACTGCAATTCGCTTCAGCACACTTCCATTCTCTGTGTGCAGTTACCCACACGTACAACTGCCCTTTACTGGGGCCCTGTTCTTCTGAAATCAGTCAGAGTTTTATCAGTGATTAAAATGGGAATGGGATTAGGGTACAGAGAGCACAGCCTGTACATATGTCTGATTTCAAAGTAATCCAACAATTCAGGGTCTGGCACCATTTGATGCCCTCGACTCCTGGCCACACAAATTGGAAACACAGGAGTGAATGGTCTCTGCTGACTTACCACCACCTACATGTTCTCCTCCGGGTCAGGTGCACCAAGCCCAGCATCTGGTGTTTCAAGCACTGAATCTTTCAAAAGCTATCCTGCTGTCACATTAAGGTTCATTTGACCCCGGGTTAGCTGTATGTTGGAAATTTACTTGAGGTTTATTATTAAAAAATGTAAGGAAGATTTTTTCAAAGAGCTGTGAAATGCCCTCATAGACTTAATGA
>KZ505749.1:123518-154285 GCA_002844005.1 Limosa lapponica baueri | reverse complement strand
ACACAATTTCTCTGCAGCAGATACGCCTTTTTTTTTTTTCCTGTGCTATTTGTACATAGGTTTGACTCACAGTATGCAGAAGCATTAAAAAACTATACCTTTACACTATTTAGATTCCAGAAACCTGACTTCTTCATGCACTATGCTAATTAAGCGTATTTGTAAACAAATATGTGGACATCTTGTTATTTCCTTAGAAAGTGATAGACTATTGTTATGGGGATAAGAAGGCTGTTATTGTCAGAATGACAAAATCCTGGTCTGATCTTATGGCACCATGGCAAAAGTCCAAAATTGCAAGTGAAGACCAGTCAGTAGAGAGCAGGAAGCCCTGATGGTTCCTTGGCCTGAACACCACCATTGTTCCTTATGGAGATTTAAGGGATTGTTTAGGGTAAGAAAGCTGCCAGAGACTCAAAGGGAGCAGGGTGCCTATAGTGGCCATTAGCTCGTGGGAGAACCACGGCCCCAGGTCCCAAGCACCTATCTCCAGCTTTCCTGAAAGCATCAGGCCTCTTCCAACCTAGTGCTGCACAGCTGCTCCAGCAAATGAATGCTATTTTCTTCCTTTTTGTGAGCAGCAGCCATGGGATCACCTTGGCGTAACAGCTTTAACTCTAGAAGCTTATTTTGTTGTCCTAAGTGGTCATAATATTTTTAATATCAAAATAGCACATATTAGGAAGATGGATAACGTTGATGAATTATTTCTGGTCACTTCATGAAGAAAACTGCAGCTTTTTTTTATTTACAAATGGGGAGAAGATGTACCAAAAGTAGATTCTGTTGCTTGAGTGAAAATAAATGCGATGACATTCTTTCTGCTCTAAAGATTAACTAGTCTCAGGCCCAAAAGAGATGCATATTATTTCAAATGAGTCACAGATCAGAGAAACCAGGGTTACTAACACAGACTACAGACAATCATTTTTTAACACTGAGAGATCAAAGGTTGGCTTATGTAGTTCATGAATGTATGTACTGGGACTGAATTGAAAGGCCACATATAGAGCAGGAAATAAAGGATTTTTATTTCTCCACTGAAAAAGAAGTTATTTATTTTACCTGTGTTCATAACTACTGAGTAATTGATGGATTGTGTCTTTCTTCTGTTTCACACAAACTTGAAAATTTGACAAGCCTTTCAAACATTAAACACAGCTCCATGGTTTATTAAATTTTAGTTTAGAAATTAACTTTAGAGACTTGAGATGTAATGTGCAGTCCTGTCCATTCTGTGTTGGGTCACTCAGTGGTTACACAAGTGCAACAACATCAACTGCAGAACATTCAAAAGCTTGTCATTACAGGCTGGTTTTTATCCAGCTTCAGAAGCCTAACAAAAGGTGACTTTGACTCTCAAAAATGATGGCACAGGCTGCAACAATGGTTATGCTGATCCACCAGACAAATTATCTGGGGCCTGATCCACCTTGCTGAAGCTAATGGCATTTGGTCTCATGTGGGAGTTAGTCATGGCTGTGAATTACTGCAGGGCTGTGGGTGTGTTAGAAATTAATGGGATGTTAAAGGGGAGGTTTGTCACATCCTGGTTATGGCCCTGTGCAGAATTTATACCCTGGCAGAACCAATATTTGGTTACGTAAAATACTGGTGAATGTTTCATAAGTCTTTATTTTGACAAAAATCTTTAATTAACCAGATGCAAAATTTGGGTAACTTTAGATGCTACCAGAATGCAGTCCCAAGCAATTTGTTTGTTCTGTAACAACAGAATAATTGATCATCTTTTACAGCTTCCAAAGAAAATCTCTAGGCATTTGTCTATAAAAGCTCCTGTAGCATAATGTAATTTATTTGCCACAAGCTCTTCCTTCTGCCTTCCTCTTTACCTCACTGTGAGCTGCTGCCACTATCCTTATCAGCTATGTGACAGTGCCATTCCTGTGTGCACCGAATGCTGCTGTACCCTCCGGGATGCTGAGGGCTCCCACACCTCCACACCCGTTGCAGAGAAGATGTAGATGGATGGCACTCCTTCCTCTGCACCCAATTCCTTCCAGCTGCCAGCCATAAGGGTGGGGAAAGGAGCGCATTATTTCCAGAACTTCTAACACAATGGAGGCTTTCATAGCTTTCCTGCTCCCATGTAACAGGCAGGTTATTTGGGGTGTATTGGGAGGTTCACCTAGCTCTCCATCACTGAATGGGGACTCCAAGGTCCCTTGGGATTTGGGGGAGAGACCTACGGGTAGGAAACTCCTCAGCCTGTTGCCTAGTAAGTTGTAACAGATCTCAGAGTTGTACTTTGGCTGACATGCTGTCTACACAGGTATCTAGAAGTCCTAGATCAGTTATATCTCCAAGGTACACCCCAACAAGTTATACCCTGTAAGGAAGTCCTATACCATCTTAAAAAGAGGTAAAGGTACCCACACATAGCTGTTGCCAAATACTGTACTGTTTTCTGCTCTGACAAACCTAGTAGCAAGAAAGTATTGATATGTGCAACCCCACCTCTAGAGTAACACTGACATTGTCATATTTGTCCATAGGAAAAATTGTCTTGGTAGGAAACTGAATTAAGTGAGCATAAATTCTGTGATTTCCCAGAGTAGATAGAAATAACTTCCAATAAAACTCCTTTCATACTGGCTTGATTTTTTACCATTCCTGCACCAAGCTTTCTAATTTTAGTTGAGTCTGCAGAGAGCCATGGTGCTTGAAGAGGAAAAAGATCACTGGCTTCTGACGCAGGTTTTTTGCTGTGTGAAAGCACCATGACTTTGAAGGAAGAGAGTAATTTAAAAAAAGGACTTGGAACTACAGTAAGTATATAAAAGCGAAGCTTTATGGATCACATACTAGATGAAAATTCTGCTAATTTGAAAACCTGAGAGAAAGCCCTGCATAATCACCTTTAATTAGCTTGTATCTTGAACTCATATTTTATAAGTGTCATTTTAATTGTGTGCAGTAGCACACTTGGCTGGTTTTGTTAAGCTTGGGGTAATGGCTCTCTTGCTCAAAGGAGACAACTTCTGAGGGACAAAATTGAAACAGCAAGGAACAAAACACTCCTGTTCCACGGAGAGGGAAATCACTTTCTATTTAAGAGAAAGTGCAGCAGCCACAATAATCATCATGTGACTAAAGTTAACTAATATCTTTGCAAATATGGAATATGCTTCACCTAATGCAATGACAGCCTGAAGCAGTTTTTTTTAAAAGTAAATTGAGAACCTTATCCTCATTAGCCTAACAGAACCATAAATCTTCCCTTTAAGATTGCAAAACAATGAAAAAATAATAGGCCTATAGAAATACACTTACAAGGTTTCTTATTTAAGAAAGATAAGAATATACTGACAATACAGCTTGCTTAAATGGTCTGTCTAATCTGGTATCTAATTTCTTTAGCAGCAAGGATCAGAAGCCTGAGAAGAATATTCAATACCTCAGGGTAGACTTAATCCCAAAACCAATTAAAGGCTGATTTACGTCTGAACTGCAACATCTGAACCTTCTTGATGCTAGGTTAACACTGCAATATTAGGCATAGATGCAGCCAGCAGAACGCAGCGCTAAGCATCGCTATCCACCTTCCAGTTCTCCAAGTCAGCTCATCTTCAGCGTACTGCTGAAGCTGTGCTCTAAGAAAGCGTGCACCATAGCTGCTTATTCAAGGATCCGCACTGCATTTCTTGACCTTGCTAATGTGCCTTGCCTTCACCTCCAGAAGGTATCATGTCTTACTGCCAGATTCTGCTAGAGTGAATGGGCCCAATCCCACTGAGATCCACAGCTGTGTCACTTCACATCAACAGGGACACTGGTCCAAAGATTGAATATTGCTTAAGACAGAGAGGGTGTGATGTTTAACATATATCTGATGTTTAACAAATATACTGGAATGGTCCACAATTCAGCACAGCAGAGAATGGGCCACTACATGCAGCATTGTTAATATGTATAAGGCAAATCAGAGTAGATGCTTACTGAGTTGTGCTCTTCCTGGAATATTTTCTCATTGCAAAAGCCATCATTGCTTTGAAGAGGTACTCTTCATTGGCATCCCAGGCATACTGTAAAGGAAGACGGAAAATAATCAGTTTCAGCACCAGTGCTGGCAGTACAGAGAGGGAAAAGAGTCACTGAACTTGACATGCTATGTTGATCAAGAAAATGAATAAATTCTCTGCTTGTGCTATGAAAAGAAATTCCTGCCCATTATTTAGTGTGCACAAAGGACTTTTTCTAACGGCTGCTATAAAGTGCAATATAAAGTGCAAAGAATGTTTCCAAAAACTGAATTAATTGAATGTTTCTGAAAGTTGACCAAACGGGAGACGTAAAGTTTCTTGTAACAAAGACTACACATATTACTAGAATTCTCCCCACACAGCTGCACCCATCGCCTTGCCTCTTTTGCTGGATAAACCCTGTTAAAGTAGAAGGTTTAAATTCATTCTCAAAGACCATTTGGCCCAAAAATAAAATAATCAAAAAAAAAAGCTAAGGTTGAAGGTAGTCTCTGGGAATTGGATGTCAGGACACCAGGAAATGAAATGAGATTATGGCCTTATTGCTGCACACCATCCTTGCAACAAGAAGACAGACTCAACCATAGTATAAATTACTACATTGCACGTGAGACCAAAGAAAATATCATCCTTACTACTTCATTAATGTGAAATGCAGGCTCCAAAAACTGTTCTCTGTTGTCTTGATGAAAAATCATGCTTCCATAATTTCAGTTTTCTGAGATAGCTTCACTAAGTTCCCCTGGGCTTTCATTCCCATATGCAATTCTAATGACCTGTAAGAACTGCACCTATTACATTTTTATAACAAGAGCCATGACTGAGGCATACTGATTGAATTTCCCCTTTCAGCAGATTACAAAGATTAATAGTTTCTTGGAATGATATTAATGGAGGTTAGAGGCAGCTTTCTTTAGTCAATCAGAACACAAATCTAATCTTTAACTTTCAGCATTAAAAAAATCTACACTGTAATCATCCAAACCAGAAAACAATGATGTGGATACTTAACCCTGTTGAAAACTTGGACCTACTTTTTCATGGGCCTTTATAACACATTCAAAAACCACCAATGTACATCAAAAAACAGTAAACAGCACAGAAAATGCCAAATCTTCATTCTACTTCTCAAATTCTGATTTTGGATGCATGGAGTTGCAACCTCTGCAGAAAGAAGGAATCCAACTTCCAGTTCAGCCCTTATTTTGCTCTGACATCCCGTGGACTGGGAAACTAAGCAGGGAGGGTAGCTGTCATTTAAAGGGCAGAAAGTCATACTGATCATATTTATCATTCCTAGTCAAATGATGAGTTGTGAAATGGGCTCCCTGAGATACAGTAGGACAGGGACAACAAAGCTGAGCAATAGACAACTTGAGCAGCATTAAAATCCAGATGCAGTCCTGAGAATCTGGGTTCTGACTCACCACTCTTGCCTTGTAAATGAAGGGAGGTGTAAAGCATACTGTGAGAATGCATGCCAGTCTGGGAATTTAAACTGAAAAAAAAAAAAAAGCACTCTTTGAAAATAAATTATAAAAGCCTGTATTTTGATCCCACTGCACTGACGAAAACATGACAGTAATGACAACTAGTACTAAAAGAAAAAGATAATTTAGTAGAGGAATTAATATAGATGAGAGCCATAAAACTATTTATCGTAATTTTAAAGACATCTGTATTTAAACCACAGAGCACAATTTGCAGCACTAAAACGGAAGATGTTCCTATTTCTGTGTGTAGTACTATTGACTAAATCCCTACATGCCATCTGCAGTCTTTGAGAACAGGTCCAAAAGGACAGGAAAAAACCATTTGTTATCCAGTGGATTAAACCAGCTGTAGAGATAATGTAATCTGTTGTCTTGAAAATGGGTAATGATGAAGCACACTCCATTTCATGCTTACATGGACACAAATGCAATGTCAAGTCTATATACTTATGTTTAGTGCAGTACATGTATATGCATGATTTATCATTATCAAGTATTTAGTTTTTATAAATAATGAAGTAGCCTAGAGCTTCTTCAAGTCAGAGTTACAAAAAGGGTATCTCAAAAGAGGGAAAATAATTTGTAGTGAGGATCTCCAGCCCCAGCTGAAAGAGTAAGCACTTTAAAAAAAGACAGAATAAACTGAAAGCTGCAAGAAATGGGGGAGGAGACCAGCAGACAAAGCTCAGCAGAAATCAGGGGTCTGCTTGAGTGAGGAGAAGATGCTGCAGACCACCTTCTGGGCTGAAGGGCAAGAAGCCCCAAGAAAACAGTGATCAGACAGGAGGCAGAGGAGAGGGAGATGGCTGTGAGCTCCATATGAACAAGAACCTCTGTACATGACTGCATGCAGGAATATGCAAGGGGAGGCAACATAACGAGGAGGAAAAGTACGGCAAGAACACCTTTAAGCTAATCAACTGTATCAACTCAGGACAAGTGGGCACAAATTGCTGGAAGCCAATTTCTAACCATCAGCTTTCTCTAGCTGGAGGGATAGGTAAAGAGAAACCTGAATCCTTCTACTATGGGGCTAATCAGTTTCATCTTTATCCTCCAATTACAAACACCTGGACCACAGATGATGACTGAGGATGTTGCTTCTATTCTTATGTTCCTGTGAAGTGCAGCTATTGATGCACGTTTCGTGCTGCTATAGAGGAAACGTATTAAATATCATTTACAACCACACACTATAAACATAAGATAACTCTATTATCAATGAAAAATTACATGATAGTACGAAAACTATTAATGTTTATCATCTTCTTTGCTCTGCAAAGACCTTGGCTTAGTTGAAATTGCCATCCTTTATATGTTAAGGAAGAGCAGAATTAGACGCAGCTGACTGTGAAAGCCAGTCCTAAGTGCCTGTTAGTGAAAGAGGAGGTTGATGAGATAATAGGTAAAAGATGATGAGCATAGATTGTCAGTGGGATGAAAAGCTATAGTAGTGCTCTAAGGAAGACAAAATTTAAACTAGTAGAACAAGATTATAATATTACAAGATTGCCCTGAGAAACCTGATCTGATTTCAGTGTTGACCTGGCTTTGAGCAGCGGGGGACTAAAGACCTTCTAAGGCCCCTTCCCTCCTGAATGGTTCTGTGTTTCAACTAGACAGACATTCAGACTGCAGAGTGGCAACATACATGCGAACACACTTCTGGGCCCCATTTGATGGCAGGATAGCAGGTATATGTCAGCCTTTCTCCCTTTCAGCCTCTACCATGGGAACAGACTGAATACCTGAGCCAGAAGGGAAATGCACCTTCTACTTCACCTGGCTGCAGCCCTGATGTGCCAGCTCTTTGACTCTTACAGTTAAACTGAGTGGTGACACACAGTTACATAGATTTCTCAGTGCACATCACTTCTGCTCACTCCCTAGTTGTCTTTGGCTCTTTTGAATTAACTCTCTACCACTCCGCTAACTCCACGAGTAGGAAGCAACTAGTGACTAGCAGCTATTCTAGAAGCCACTCATAAAGTTAACACCGTATTCAGAGAGACTCATACATCACCTTCCTTCCATTTAGGCTTACAGACTCCCTGTTTCCTCCCACCGGTTAGCAAATAATGTCTCTGTCAAGTACACTCATTATTTGCAAATAAAATGATAACAGCTAAGTACCTACTGTATCTTAGCTGCTCTTTCCAGCTCCACCATGCTAAGAATTATATAAATACACTAAATGGCACTCCTTGCCACAGTACAGCTCACCTTGTGAACAAATTAAAAAATGGTGTCCTGTCTTTATTAGCATGACACAAAGTAGATGGCATGTGCTAAAATATGTGGAAAACTATACTAACTTATTTCCTATGCCCACTGGAGTTATCCTGCCAGTCCTTGAGCAAAATGCCCGCCGTATCAGGATTTTCTGTTATTATCTAGCTTGAAGTGACTTGGAAATGAATGAAACAGAATTCAACAGCAAAGATCATACCAAGATATTCTAAGATGATTGTGTCCTACTGTGATACAATGACAATATTACCCTTTTCTTTGCTAAAATAAATAAAATTTTAAAAGTGTTCCAAATCCTTCAATCAAAAGAAATTTCAGTTTTCAATTTCAGTCATTGGCAGAGAAGATTGCAATGGCTATGAAAAGGAACTATTACCTGTGCAATTAATAAAATTGTTCATTATTTGTGGGTAATTTTGATTGGATGTTGTTCTAAAATGCTGTTCTGGATTGTCCTATTCTTAGGGCTTTTGGACATGTTGTTGTATGAAATAGACTACTCTCTATCTACAAAATAGAGTAGATTCCTCAGTTATTGCTTTTTTCTTGTAATAAAAAGTCCCTTTAAGATTAATGATTTGCATCATACTCTTTTTGGACAAAAAAATAAAAAAATCACAAATGATCAAACAAACCCCCCTTATTTTACTATAGTTGGAGTACAAAGCACTAAGAAAGATCATTACTGGAAACTGCAATTTTCAGTCTTTGCTACTATTTTGAACCAAGATTGAATAAAAAGATTAGCAGTTATCATCAAGAGGAGCTTCAATAAAGATTTTGACATATTTTCAGCCACAGAATTACACTATTTTTAATAAATTTTTAAACAAAATAGGATCTCACCAAAGAGAACTGACTTCAATATGAATTTCCACAGACAAATACTTTAGCACGTATCTTGAATATTTCTTCCCAATTTGTCCGGTTTTTGAAGTTACCAGTGGAATTAGGTCTCTGCTAATGTTTGTTTAAATTACCTGATATTTCAGGGTAATTTTAGAATGGCTTCTACAGTCATAGGGAGATTCTCATATCTTCAGTCTCTTATAACATGAGTAAGCTACTGCTTGGTGTTTCCCAGGGGGGCTCCTAACATAATCAGACACCAAGGTTCCAGTAGAGATGACTGTCCGAGACATTTCACATCTGATTTTATGCTGAGCCCTGTAACACACTGCAGATTTGCCCTAAGCATTTGAAACTGCAAATGAAGTATTGGGCTCTGCCGTGTTCCATAGCACTTTAGATCAGGAAGGACCATTCAGTTATCTAATGTCCCAAACTCTTACGTATCACAGACCCTTATTGCCCACACCAGTACTTCTACATTAAGCACAAGGACTTGAATTGAGCCAAAGGGTTTCAGTCCTCATGAGACTAGCCTGTGCATCACAGGCAGAGAGGAAAGGCCACTGTCCAAAGACCTACATTAGTAGGGAATTGATGAGATATGCTTGAATGATCTCTACAGATCGTGCCTGTCTGAGAGCCTACCATGAAGTCCCATTTCATAAAGACCTAACAATCTTTTCCTGCTTCTCTACCCAGACATGCTTGACTTTAGAATTAGCAGGCTGAAGCAGAAGTGCTTCTCCCAAAATACAGACTTAGATTTATGCAGCACCTCTCATCTCTACTGTTTTTCCAGGAAAAAATAAAATCTTTGACAGAAAATTATGAAAAGGCAAGCTTTATAGTTCTATTAAAGGATGCCATTTTAAGGAGTAGGCTAGTCAAATGTCAAGAAATGGATGCCTGGATCATGACTTGAACAAGCTATTACAATTAACACTTCAGAACAAATTGCTTGTGCTGCCTTCAGAAATTTTACAACACATATTACTTTTGCTTTGACAGATATTCAGTTAGGAAGAATATATGAAGATACTTTACTTACTGCATTATCTCCCAAAGCTGTTTTGATACTAAGCCGCACTTTGAAAGCATTCTGTGCATCTGACACAAAGAGAAAAAAGCAAACATATATTGATAGTCAGCAATAGGATTTTAAATCGTTTACTTCTCTAATTATTTCAAAAATCACGGCTTCTAAATGTGTGTTAACAGCTCACTTGGTTAAAAGAACAGAAGTTATTAACATGAAAAATGTCACAGCTCTACAAAGTCTCAGTGAGGTTTACCTTGACCTCTTTAAAATAAATGAGATCAACTTCCATACTTAATTTGCAAACTCATAAAAGAAGTGAATGCTCCACATTTCAATCTTCATACTGGAGACAACCAGTTAAAATAAAAATCTGAGAAACTGACAGCTTTGTAGGCATAAACTTATAGCTACATTTACCTGGGGAAGGATGGGAATCACCTCCAAAACATACCTGGTTTGCAGAGCTCAGCATCAGCAATGGCAACTACAGAGAGAGTAAGCAGCAAAACCCGTAACATCCCGTCAGCGTGGAAAGGTTGAGGCAAAAAGAAGTGAGTTTCCACTGTAAAGCACTCTTAAACTTTCTGTGACCCAGGATTAAAGCATCAGCAGCACAAGTGAGCAACCAAGTAAAAGGTTTAATAATTAACCCCCATTATTTTAGCTAAAACAGGCACCAGAAATAGCTGTCTTTTGTTAGTTATTTACTACCTTTCTCTATAGTAAAAAAAGGGCCTTAACAAGTTTTTAATTTTCCTTCTACCTTTTTAGAATAGTACAAAACTTCACACAGTGCTCCAGGACAACTTTTTTTCCCCCCAGATGCAATGTCAGACAGGTACACAAGATGTCTGAGGGACATTGCACCAGAGCAGCCAGTGACTGCAATGGTGGGATGTCATGCTGTTATCCACAGCTGGTGAATTTGAAGCTTGGCTGCCACCAGATCCCAAAGGAATCTGCCACCTGGCTTCCTTGGGAAACTGGCCGGCCCCACAAAGGGCCCTTCAGGATAAAGGAAGGCTGGGCACCCTTTTCATCCCTCCAAAAGAAATGTGTGAGGAACACAGAAGCCCTGGCCCCAAAAAACAGGGCTCCAGATTTGCCCCTCATTTGCCTTCAAACTCACACCACTTCTGAAGGGCAGACCTGGTGGCCCTAGTGCTATGTCTCCCCATCCCCACCCCAGTCCCACTCCTGTGTTCTGGCTCAGGAGCTTGCCTGAGCCTGGCAGAGCAAATGCCTCATTCCACCCAAAAAAAACCCCCATATCTGAGGCATCGCTTTGCACAAAACCAACAGTTATAAAGGTGGAGAACTATTCTTTTGTTGCTGGGGGATTGTTATGGTAGCAACCGGAGTAAGAAGAGGTGCAATAAAAGGACTTCACAGGAAGCATGCTGAATAAGGACATATTCTTGTTTTGTAGACATGACACGCTGTGTATACATATATGCATACATGTATGTTAATATTTTAATGATGTACTCTACGCTATTAGCCCAATGTTTACCAAGACAAAGAAATAAATGCAGAGGAGAAAAAATTCAGAAACTGAAATCTATTGCAAATACTTGAACAGTCTTTGCAAACTGGGCAGCAAGACAGGATTATTTTATTCCCCTCTACTGCTGTACCTGCCCTTGTAGCCACTCTGATTAAAGGTTAGTTCCTAAATTGAAGATTGCTTCAAAATTATTTTCGGTTGGTCCTTTAGCAGAGAAGTGTGTCTGGAGTCTGCAAACCCAAAGACCTTCACAAGAATGACTACCAGTGAGAAATTCTTAACTGACTGAATTTATGGAAAACAATAACCAGTATTTACTATGTAAGAATACTTGGACTTTCAGGTAACGGAGAGGAAAGAGGGAGATTTAGATTAGATATTAGGAAGAAAGTCTTTACTGTGAGGGCAATAAGACACTGGAACAGGTTGCCCAGAGAAGCTGTGGATGCCCCATCCCTGAAAGTGGTTGAGGCCAGGCTGGATGGGGCTTTGAGCAACCTGGTCTAGTGGGAAGTGTCCCTGCCCACAGCAGGTTGGTTGGAACTAGATGATCTTTAAGGTCCCTTCCAACCCAAACCAATCTATGATTCTATGATTACTGTTCCAATAATTTAACCTTATTTTTAGAAGTCACTGTCAAAGGACTTGATATCCCATCTTTAAAAGTCATTAAATCAAGCTGATTCCTGGGCATCTCTTTAGTCTCACTAGGCAACCAGCTCTGAGTACAAAACTATTGGACTCATTATCTGCTTAGAAGTTCAATCTATGCCTATGAAAACAAAAAAGTGATGTAGTAATTTCTAATGATGGCTTAAATTAACATGCTGTATGTACATGCATCAAAAGGAAAGCACTAAAATATGGATGGATGAATGAAACACTATCAGTTTTTCTGTAAAATTTGTAATTAAAAAAAAATCTTACAAGAATGTGAATGTTAACAGTTTCGTGCTAAATTCATATGCATTGCTTCAATAACAAGCACTTGAACTCTGTTGTACCTTTGAGGAAAATACTGGAGAACACAGGAACAGAGTGGAAAAGCCAAGCGCTGTTTCCCTGCTGCCAGAAGGCAAATGGAACTGAGCGTCGATATGCGGCATCACCACTTCTCCCTGCTGTAAACCACTGTAAATCAGTTCTTTCCCTCGGAATCACGTGGAGCCGGTGTCAAAGTACATTGAAGGAACACGATGCCCAGCAGGAACAATCTCAGAGGACATGACTGGATTCCCTGATCAGGGCTGCTGACTTCCAGCCAGGATGGCTGATTTTCCCCAATTTGTCTTGCTGGCAAGCAAGCAAGACAAATTATTTTTTCCAGCCGAGAGGGGAGGAGGTCAGGAGAAGCGGCAGTGTGATAAACACCCCAGCTCAGAGCTCACAGGGAGAGCGTCGTGCAGTTGATATATATGTGCACAGCAACTTGGATGTGTTCCAAATGCACCCAGCTGACTACCCATGCGCTTATCTGGTTGTATACGCACAGAGCACTGCACATAAGCAACTGATTGCTGCACGTCTATAAATCTTTTTTTCCAAAGCCGGCAGGTTTTTTTAACCAAGCCAGGTGGACAAGCAAGCCTAGACCAGGTGTTAGTATAACCACAGGACGATAGGGGTTGGAAGGGACCTTCAGAGATCATCTAGTCCAACCCCTCCGCCAAAGCAGGTTCACCTAGAAAGCTAACTTTTCTTCAAATCAGTGACATTTTTAAATACTGTCTTAAAAAGCACTGTAACTTTTCAGGTTACAAATGGAGTATAACAGCATAATCTAAAAAGACAGACATTTTGGCACTTCATATCTCTGCAATAAATCAACATGCATGCATTAACTTTCTGCCCGGCCTCTTTTCTCCCATTTTGGTGAGATGTGTAGCACTGTTTAAGCATTTGTTTTGTCACTGAGCAGTCAGTCAGGCATCAGTTTGCTTGAACAAATGACAATCTGCATGCATATATGAAAGCTATGTTTTTAATTCAGTACTTTGTGAAGTATTAAATAGTTCCTCTTTTATAGTAACTTTGTTTTTCCCAACTACTGTTGAGTTACAGGTCATAGCCGTGCAGAATCTTATGCGCAATCTGCATCCTAAAAATATATTGAACTAGTACAAAGAACTATTTCTCTTCTTGAACTAAATGAATTTTTCTGCATGGCTGAAAATAACAGTATCATTTTTTTCTTGTGCTTGTGACCTCCAGAGGTTCATGTATTATCTGTATGTATATACTTAACAATATACCGTAATTTGGACTTCCAAACAAATCAAGGGAGGACTGAAATTTCATAAAAGCACATGACTCGGTAAAACAAACAAAACCCTTCCATCTTCTTGATGTGATTAGCAATGTACTTTTCTGTTTCTTTCAATGCCTTTGAAATGGAAAATCCCAGGAAAGTAAAAAATTGATAGCTATCATATAAGTTAATTAACAGCTATGGCCAAACTTAACCTCAGTTTTCAAATTTGACAAATTAACAGTTTTAAACTGGAAGGAAGTTAATCTTTAGTCTTAAATAGTTGTGTTCAACTCTTGTGAAGAAAGAGTCAATGTGCTACTGTCAGCAATAGTCACTCATGGAAATGTACCTGGAGCACTGCAGGTCTCATTCTCCACAGTGCCTTGCAGTACCCTGGGTGCAATGGACACGACGAACGCTGCACGTCCGCTGCAGACTTCAGAAGTCGGTGAGATTAGAATCTAAGTGAATCTCAGTGTCATCCAATAGACCAGGCTGGCTGATACAGGTCCATTTTAAGTCTCATTAAATGGGAGAATGGGAGTTTTTACAGTAATTCGGGGGGGGGGGGGGGGAGGGGTGGACAGACAACAGGGTGTTGAATAAGGCCCATAACCACTGTCATCATTGCAATAATGCAAAAGTGACTTACATTGTCACAGAGTGTTTTATCAGTGCTCACAGAAGTCAACAGTATGTGAGAAATCATTTACTCCTTGAGACAGTAGCGTAGCCATTAGGCAGCGGGTGGGGGAAGGATGAGCTGTCTTTAGTTCACATATATTGCCTTGAAACATGCCCTTTGCAGTGGAAAGCACTGAGGGTCGCCCGCAATGGGGCTGGCACTGAGAACAAACAGCAACTTCCAGTGCAGAGGGGAGGGATGGTGCTGCTGCCGCCACTTCACTGGTAACTTCATAGTACAGTCTACAGCCCTTGAAGCATCAGTGGGAACTGACCGCTTCCCATCTCAAAGCCGCACTTCCTGAATGTCTCCTTGTCAACACGTAACTTCTGAGTCAACCAAATCGACACCATCGATTTACTGTCATTTCCCACACATTCTCCTACATCCATTTTCTTCAGCCAGGAAAATAAAAGCTGTACAATTCCATGAGGAAAGCCACTGCTTTTTTACCAGAGCATACCGCAGAAATGATGATGAGGACAATTGTCAAATAATCTGCATGCCTATACAGTGCATCTTTCTTTTTTTCCCCACAGGACTTGGGCATACAAGAAAGAAAGTGAACACTTCTTGTCTGCTTTCTGTCAGTCCACACTGGTAAGAAATGGAAATAGAAACCAGAAGAACCACGTGGAAATGAAGTGCAAATGTGTGCTAAACAGAGCACCTGTACTCTTGGCTCAGAGTTGGTCTACTGTACACACATAGTTCTGTGCGTAGATCTTACAAGATGTGCAGAGATTTATAATGGAATATGGTATGTAACTTCAGGTTGCAGAAGTGTTTCGCTGTTCTGTGCTATTCTGTGAAGGTCTGGTATCAACCTTCACATGATGGCATTCACATAGTACCATACCATGTAGGTATATTTTTCTTTAGGAATCATGGAAGAGCGAGTTCCACAAGTTTCTTGAAGGTTTCCACCAAAAGAGACTGTGCTTGAAAAGGCCTGTGGTCTGTACAGTGTAAGGGCTAACAGCTACTGACCAGAACGCTGCATTACTTCGGATAGGTAAATGGCTCTGGCCAACCTGGAATGGCCATACTTGTTTCTTCCTGGCACTTTATCAATTAAATGGTACGGAATTCTGCACCTGTACTTGAATATAAAGCTGCTGTTCTGCGCATAAATTAATAAGAATAACCAAGATGGAAGAAAACACAATTATTGTATTTCTGCTTCAAAGAGACATGACAGCTTTTACCAGAATCATCGTGAGTACCTGTAGTAGCTGATGTATTTTGTGTTTTCTTATAAAGAGATCTTTCTTTTCACTGCTCAAATATATAAGCTTAAGATGGTTCTTTCTCCAAGTATATTGGGAAAATGGCATAATGAAATGTATCATACTAATGATTATTGATTATCAATCCATGACTGAATAATCATTACTAAATGATTGAATTTCTCAATTTTTACTTATAGGTAGCTTAAAGGAGGGTTGACATCACAGCACTTACTCTGTCAAAAGGAGGATGAAAAGTTAGAGTTGTAATTCCTTAATGAAATAAGATTTATAAAACACATTTTGTTGTGTTTTTTCAAAACTTTCATGGGTGTCAATGGCTCATCAGTTGTAAAATGCACAATACTGCCATCTTCTGTATCTAAGAAGCAGCAAATTATGTGTTATTTTGTATGTATGTTCTCCACAAGCAACCAGTCATAGTGATGTCAGCTCCTTCATTTTAAAAGACAGTCTAGAATCTGAAACATGGTTAAGTAATAGCAGAAAGGTCATGGTCAGAATATTCATTGGTCAAACAGCAAATGTAACTGCTGACTACAGCAGTCACATGCTTGCTTTGAATAACTTTACTGAGCTTCAGAATAAATATGGGGATACTCATTATGTTGTTAATGAACAGCACAGTCAATTAGTCTGATTTTGACAAAGCCTGTTCTGGTATGCTTCACTGCCAGCAGCTCAAACTATTTATGCAATATAGTACCTCTAGGATATACGAAGTAAGCTCCTACATTGTGGCTTACGACGATAATTTAGATCTTAATCAACAATGTACATTAATAATGGCTATGCAAAACATGCCCAAATAAAACTCACAAATTCATAGCCTCTGAAGGCTGCAATCTATAATGCATGCCACCGAGGAATTGACTACTGACAACTTGCATATTTCGACCTATCAGATCCATGATGGTCTGTGCATTGTAAGTCATTTCCTGCCATGAAAACACGTTTATAATCAAGACAGGTAGTATGCCTCAGAGATGATGATAATGTATCAGCAGCGTCAGTTAAATTCATCAATATACAGGTCAGTCTGGTGCGCCTCTGCTCCACAGGGAGCTGTGACTTCCCTCAGCTCCTTGACAGACTGGAGGCCAGGGCAGCCATCCATCACCTGTGTTCACAGCAGCCAAGAGACTAGGAGCTTGCCTCGTGGCAGGCATTGTGCACCTCACATTTCCACACGTATTTCACAAAGTAAGCGGTGCAACTTTCCGAGCACAGACCGTCAGCAGCTACTCACTACAGCTGGGGAGCAACCGCACTGCACGGACACTGCAACGTGCGGGAAGAACCCAGGCTAGCTGTGACACTGGGCACCACATGCGCTGCTGTGCTCAGTAGAATTGGGAAAAATTATAGGTATCACAATAAAAGGTTTAGTGGACGCAATCTTTTCTGGTCTTTTTAAAAGAGTTTAGTAAATTTAAATCTACAATGCTACTTTTCAGTGCATTCACTGAATCCTAAATACTTTTGACGGGAAAAATAACACAATCTCATCTTTTAACACATGAACTGGAGAGCACCTCTGAGGAGAAAGACCTAGGAGTCCTGGTGGACAATAGGATGACGGTGAGACGACAATGTGCCCTTGTGGCCAAGGCGGCCAATGACATCCTGGGGTGCATCAAGAAGAGTGTGAACAGCAGGTCGAGAGAGGTTATCCTGTCCCTCTACTCTGCCCTGGTGAGGACCCATCTGGAGTACTGTCACTGGTTCTGGGCTCTCCAGTTCAAGATGCAACTTGCTGGCGAGAGTACAGCAGAGCGCTACAAAGATGATTAGGAGCCTGGAGCATCTCCCTTATGAGGAGAGGCCTCTGAGGGACTTGGGTCTTCTTAGTCTAGAGAAGAGAAGGCTGAGGGGGGATCTGATCAATGCTTAGAAATACTTAAAGGGTGGGTGTCGAGAGAATGGGGCTGGTCTTTTTTCAGTGGTGCCCAGGGATAGGACAAGAGGAAATGGGCACAAACTTGAATATACTAAGTTCCACCAAAACATGAGGAGGAACTTCTTTACTTTGAGGGTGGCAGAGCACTGGAACAGGCTGCCCAGGGAAGTGGTGGAGCCTCCATCTCTGGAGACATTCAAAACCCACCTGGACAAGTTCCTGTGCAACCTGCTCTAGGTGGACCTGCTTTGGCAGGGGGGTTGGACTAGATGATCTCCAGAGGTCCCTTCCAACTCCATGTGATTCTGTAACTGCTCTGGTCTTGCGTCCTGAATTTTGCAAGGGCAGCTCTAACAGGGTATGAGCATGCCGAGAGCAGCTCCACTTGTCAGTGACATGTCACCACCCAACGCTGGTTTCCTTTCCCCCGGCCTCACTGCCCAGCCGCTCAGAGCTGTGCCTTCAGACGGTAACTACAGCCGGCTGGACAACCGCCACCCCAAGCCGCCAGCCCCTGTGCCTCCCACCACTCTCCTCAGCGACCGGGCCCGGGCCGCATTAGGACGGCAGGTGCTCCTGCTGGCCCCGACGAACCACCCGGCCCCGTAAACCGCCCCACGCCGGTTACCGCGCTGCCCGCCTCCCTCTCCCGGTGCCGGGGCCCAGCCTCAGGCCCCCCCCGTCCCAGCCCAACGGCCGCCCAGTGCGCGTGCGTGAGCGCGCTGGCACCGCCCACCCTCTGCCGCCGCCGCCGTTCCCCGCTCGGCTGCCGGAAGGGATTTTGCGCCCTTCCGCCGTGGGGTCACGTGACATCCCCTCGGTAACGCAAGATGGCGGCGCCCATGTTGCTGCCTGAGTCCCCTCTGGGGAAGTTGAGGTGAGGCGCAGGCCGGTGCTGGTGCCGGGCCTCCCCGCCGACTCCCGGGGAAAGGGGAAAGGCCCGGGGATCCCCGAGGAGGGTCGCGGCCCGGCCCCGGCGGCGGAACGCTCGACAGCACGGTGGTCGAGGCTGAGGCCGCCTCGCGGCCGGGCTTGGGAGTGGCGCAGCTACGTGTGGCAGCGGCCATGGCCGACCGGCCGCCGCCGCCTGCTGGGGCGGGGGGCGACCGGCGGCGGTGAGGGGCGGTGGTTGAGAAGGCGGGGGGGGCGACCGGGGGCGGGGCCGGAAGCGGGAGGGTCCGGGCGGGGGGCGTCCGCTGCGGCCCACCCGCCCGCGCCGGTGGAGGGGCGGGGGAGAACGCCCCACGCCCCGGGGGGCGGCGTGAGGCTCAGGGGAGGCCGCGGCGTGGGGAGGCAGCCGGCGTGTGTGTGTGTCCGTCTGGGCCGAGAACCCTCCGGCCCCCTCCGCAGATGGCGGGATCCCCGTTGCAGGCCGCCAGGGCTCTGCCAGCGCCCACGCCCCCTGCTTGGTGGAATGGCCCCCCTGGCTCGCCAGGGCCGTGTGGCTGGAGGGGGGAGGCGAGCCCCGGCTCCGGAGCAGCTGAGGCACCGCTGCAACTTGTGCTTCAGCTGTTTGCCCACCTCCTCTTCCTCCTCCTCGTGTGCTGCTGTGGCCCAGTGGGGAAAGTTGCTTGCTCCCTTCCTTCCTCGGGCTTCCAAAGCACCTAAGAAAGCCTAGGAACTGGCAAGGAGGTACCCTCACTTGTCAGCCCTAGGCACCTGGCGAGATGAGATTTGTTTCAGGCAGGTGACATTGTAGGAGGAGTTGCTAGGCTTGCTTGATCAAAGGGAGAAGACTCGGATGTGGGCAGAGCATGTGGTCAGGCAGTGGTCTTTGACGGCACGCGCTCTGCTGCCAGGATAACCACCGTGGGCTTATTGATGGCACGCACAGGTGTGCGGGTGGTGAACTTGTGAGTAACCCTGAACGGAAGGGTTAGAGATGCAGGTGAGGTTTTGGCTATCTGAGTTATACCTGTGGAATCTTTTAAAATTACATACTCTGAAATGGGAAGATTTTCATCTCCCATCAATATTTGCCATGGCAGAATGACAAGAGTTGAAGATCATCACTCCCTCCTATTTTTCAGTTATGAACTGGCTAGAAACAAGAGAGCTAGAATGAAAAATGACAGATAAGGCGTTGATATGATATGTTTTCAGGCACTTAGAGGATTTTTAATGATAATAAAAGCTCAGTGCTGTTTCTAGGCAGCCTTGCAGCGCTGTCAGACAAGCAAGGATGAATCTGGCCATGCTTCAATAGCAGAAGAGTAGACCTGAGCGTCGTCTGTAGTGGTTGTTAAGTGTGCTTTTGTTATCTATGTATAAAGACTGCTGTCTTGAGAGAATATCAAGGGACAAGGGAAGGGACTTACCATTTCATAGCCTTTAAAAGAGAGGAAGACTAGAATATGCTGAAAGCAGTGCCAAAATTATAGGGTAGGAGATTCCCAAATTTTTTTCCCTGATCTTACCTAGCGACCAAGTTTCAGGAACTAAGGGAGATTCCATGGGGTTGGTGGTAATGTCAAGTACTGCAGAGCTCAAGAAGGATGAGACCCTCTGTGTGGTGTCTGAATGCGATTGTTGCTGCATGCAACTCTATGTGCAGCTCTAACAGCAGAGCTACAGATTTCATTGTTGCCGAGGTTTAACACCAGCTGGAAACCAGGTCTGTGCAGCCATTCACTCACTCCCCTTCTCCCCTACAGTAGGGTAGGGGCAAGAGGGAGAAAAAGGAGGAAAAAAAACCAACCTTGTGGTTTGAGATAAAAACAGTTCAATAGAACATTAACAGAAGAGAAAAATAATAATAATGGTAAAAGAATACACAATAAACACAATAAAGTGATGCAACACAAATTGCTTTCACCACCTGATAATTGATTGCCTAGCCTGTCCCAAGCAGTGATTGTGGATTCCTGCTCCCAATTTGTATGCTGAGTGTGACATCCGTGGTGTGAAATACTCCTTTGGCCAGGTTGTCCTGCCTATACTCCCTCTGAGCTTCTATGGGGAGCTGAAGAAGTCCTTGACTTACTATAAATTGACTTAGCAACAACTAAAACAATATGCATTATCAACATTATTCTCATACTAAATCCAAAACACAGAAGCTACTAGGAGGAAAATTAACTATCCCAGCTGAAACCAGGAAAATGGTCATGTCAGATTTCCCTGCAAAGTTACTGTTTCATATGAATAGCTGTTAATTTTGCAGTTTGTGGGGTTTTGTACTGCTGATGTAAATTGAGTGCACGTAGGACAGTAAAAATCCATTGGCTGCTTTAACGTCCATAATATTCTCTCATCTCCAGCCATCAAAAGTACAGAGCTATTCTGAAGAAAGAAAAGCGAAAAAAAAAGCGACAGGCGCTTGCCAAACTAAGAGACTCAGGTAACTGTGAAGTGTTTTGTTTTGTATTGTCAGTGGAACTAGTAGTGATTCTTTCTTGTTTTTTAAAAGGTTATAATTTTGTACGTCTTTCTGAGTACAACATCCAGTTATTTAAATGCATTGTTTTGTGTTTTTTTCTCAGAAGCTACAGAAAAAGATGAATCAGTGTCTGAGGAGGAAGAGGAGGAATTGGAAGAAGAGGAGGAGGAAGAAGAAGAAGAAAAAAAACTTGAGGAAGAAAGGTGAAAAATCTAGAAGATGGTATATATGCAGTAGATACATTTGTAGTCCATTCCATTTTGATACTTTCAAAAGTTTCAATATATTCTGTAAAACAGAATCCTTCTTGTATATTTCAGGCTACACAGTTTTTCGCTAAAGCTTGAATGATTCCTATGAAATGTTCTCTTTTAAAGAAGTTTAGATTAGCTGTCGTTATTGCTGAACTAACAAATTTGGATTGTATGCATGACAATTGCACCAGTTGTAGGTAGTCATTAAATTTTGTCTAAGTAGTGTCTGGTTTCCTTGGTAGACAAAAACTACATGAGCAGTGGTTGCTGAGAGAAGAAAAGGCCCAAGAAGAGTTCAAGCTCAAGAAAGAAAAAGAAGAGGCTGCAAGAAAACGTCAAGAAGAAGAAGAGGTGATGTATAAACTGTGTGTTACAGTTGTGTCTCGCAATAAAGTAGACTTAGTGTAATATCTTTTACTGGAGTGGACGCAGTTTTCTTGATGTTGGTATGTTTGAAAGCGTATGCCCTTCTTTCTTCTAGAAGCAGCAAAATTAAAAAGGAAAAAAAAAGGGTTTTAAAAGGGTTTTGTCCAGACATTTAGTTGCTTATGACTGGACGAAAACTTAATGGTCAAGGAGTTTAATACAACTTGATAGCTTTGAATTTGACTGTTTATAAAGCATTTGTTTACTTAAATAATTTTTTAATTTTTTTCTATCATAAAGAGGAAGATCAAAGAAGAATGGGAAGAGCAGCAAAGGAAAGAGAGAGAAGTGGCACAACAGAAGCAACAGGAGAAGAGAGAAAGAGAGGTGATTTCCTGGCAGTGGGAGGATAAACATGTTACATATCCTCTTATGTTATCAGATGCAACACCCTATGCATGTTGAAGAGGGATTTTATTCTAATTAGCAGACACATTAATATGTTAGTTACTTCTTCTCTCCATTCTGTCTAAATTCCTGAAACTATTATTCACTGTTAAAGAGGATCTAGTGAATCCATATACCTAGAAGGGTAACTAATTTTAATGGATCTGGTTGTTCATAGTTTGTAATTTTTTACATCAGTTAAATATAAAGGTGCACTGTGAATACAGGTTCTGATATGTGCACTTTTTGCATCATGTGTTAAAGATAATCCTTACTTAATGTCCCAGTTGAACACAGTCAGTGTTGAAGAAAATGCCCAATGAGGATATGGAATATGGAATTACATTGCTGCTGTTCCTTAACACAGTTCTTAATCAAAAGATATTTTACAGCTCTTCTTTACCCGACTCATCCAACAAGACGTATCTTTTTTTCAGAGCTCCTTGGGTAGAGAAAAAAATGATACTGAAGATACTAGTCATTGATAACATTTCTGTTAATAATACAGTCTTCTTAAGCTTTAGAAGTTGAATGACCTGGATGTAAGATGTCCAGAAATCCAACATGAGGACTGGCCTATCGCCAGTAAAGGGTGATTGCAGCTTTCTAGGTTCCGGTCATTTTAGCTTCTCCACAATCGCAAAAGATTCCAGTCATTTCACTGGGAGGTGTCTTGCTACTGGATCTGGTAGCCACAGTGGGAGAAGAGACAGGAGCAAACAGTACTGTCTCCTGCATTTAATAGTTGGTTGTGTCACTGATTGTGTAACACTTGCATGAGGAATGAAAAAGAACAGCAGTTGTTGTATTTCCTGTCTTACTTCCTCTTGTGTTAAGTGTTCATTTCTCTCTTTGCAGAGCAGGGACAGAAAATGATGGTTGCATCTTTTTTTTGAGCTTGAGATATAGTTCTGAGAGAGTTGAACGAATATAACAGCAGGATTTTGTTCCTTCCTTCTCCTTTTGTCTGGATTTGCCCAAGCCCTCAGTGGGCTCATTTGGTTCCCTGAACAAGATGGAAGCAGCTTTCTTTTTTGTTTGGTTGTTGGTTTGTTTGTTTTGTTTTGTTTTCTTCTGGGTTACTGTTTTACTGGTTTAGTGAGGTAAATTGGTTCAGAAAGGGCATTGACAGGCACCCAGAGGGAAACTGAATGCCCAGCTGGGAGTGGAGCCACCCATTTCAGCAGTGGAAAGTGTTTCAGTTGATTTGGTCTGTCTCTTGAAACGGCAGTTTACTCAAACTCTGGCCTACTGATTTAAATAAAATAATTTTTTCCCTCTCTAAGATGAGAAAATAGATTTTCTGGTTTGGTGGAGTTTTCTTTTTGGTTTTTTGTTGTTGGGGTTTTTTTTGTTTTTCTTTAATAGGTCGGTTGGTATCTGACATACTTGATGATTAGTACCAGATGCTGTCTACCAGATACTAATCCATCTTGGATTGAATTTTTTTATTTTCATTTGCTCTTCCTTTTTTTTTAATTGAATTAATTCTCTTCCAAATTAGAACAATGCTAGCACATTTTCTTGTATTGGTTATGTTTAAATGTTTTTTTTTCTTGGAACTTCCTAGAATAATTTGTTAGAACTAATTGCCAGCCAGTTTTGGAGACTGACTTTATTGTTTTGTTCAGCCAACTTAAAAGAAGGAAGGGAAAGAATATAATCATTTTGCTGTATTTGGAAGGCTAGATACAGTGAATTTACGATTTTAAAGTTCCGTAACGCTTACACGTTTTGCTTTAACAGAGGCTCACTAAGCAATGTGTTTTTCTGTGTGTTACATAGAATGTTCTAAGTTAAAGAGTTTAGTGTAACTAAATGGTTATGAACTTAACTGTAACCAGACAAGTACTAGAGCAGGAGAGATATTTTAGTATTCAGTAGTTCAATGATAGTTTTTAAAAAGAAGAAAATGAAACGTTTTAAGTTGTCTAGCATTTAGATGAGAAAATCGTCTACACGAGGGTCTTGTCTGATGTATCCTTTAACAGCTTTGTAGTACATGAATTGCTACAGAGCAAAAGTAAAACTTCCGTTTTTAAAGCAAACCCCATCCAACTTTTATTATGCATAATCTTTGAGTATTGTAAATTAGGTTCTTAACTAAAGAAACCAGATGTTTTGCGTGTCCTCAGGGTTTTCACTAGTCCTGTGTTTGCACCATTTATAGGCGGCTGTGCAGAGGATGCTGGATCAAGCTGAAAGCCAGGTATGCTCAGAGACTTTTTGAAAAAGAACTAAAAAATAATTGCCATCCAGTGTTTGCCTTCTAGCGTGTTGTCCATATGCTTTCAAGAACCTAATGGCCTGAATAAATTTAATATGTAGTGGCTTGCATGAGCTGTAAACAATTATTTACTGGGTGCAACATAATTAAGCATATTTCTGGCTGGTTGGTGGCAATGCAGTTGTGCATGCTCATTCCTATTCAGGAGATCCGAGTCAAAATGGATCTGGAAATACTGCTGTGTGCTGTTAAAAAACACTATGTGTGATGGCTTATTTGTGAATTAGAATTCTAAATAAATCTGTCAGTCCTTCTGGGTGGCAAGAGAAACTTGTCTTTTAAGCAGATGGCAGGCTCAATATAAAAGGATTCAGCAGTAGAGAAGGGCACAGATCCTTAAGGAAAGAAAAAAAAGGTGGGGGAGGGAGAAGCTGACTGCTTGGGTGCCGGGAAGAGCATGGATCTCAAGCTTGGCAGTGTGTAGTAAAGAAAACTGCTGTCTCCGTTTGAATCTTAGAGAGTATGAATTCAATTTTTCCTATTGCTTTAAAGAATAATTTGGCTTTTTTATCCCTGTGATATGATTGAAATGGTGAAGATTCTTGCTCTGCTTAAACCACTGCATTAATCTGAAAATTTTTAACCTAGTTATTGGAATTGCATTCAGTTCCAAATTATGTTTAAACAGTTGTTTTGGTAGGGAACATAACTCTTTATTTCATAATATGGGTAGAAAGATGCTCTGAGCTATTACCTGCCCAGAGCTTAAGATACATTAGCAGCAATTTCTGCAAAGGAATAGGCAGAAATATAATATGTTGGAGACTTCATTTAGTATCAGTTCAGAGTTCAGTTACTTACTGTTGACGCTGTTGAAGTGACAGTGCTGTTTTGTTGAAAGAAAATTACGGCTGAGATTCATGAACAAAACTGGTAGCAGGGTCAAATGCTGCTTTTAAACAGAGTTGATTTAAAACGAGAATTTAGGCAGTCAATTTTACAGATCTTTTGGCTAAAAAATGAAAATCCCCTTTTTTAAAATGTGTGTTTTGTTTGTAGTCATTCAAGGCACTTAAACATCCAGTTTGGTGATTTTTTTTTTTTTTTTTTTTGTTAAAAAGAAAACATGAATATAGACTTGTTCTTAAAACTAAACAGTTATCAAGAAAAGAGGTTTCCATCACCCGAGACCCAAGGCACTGGGCAGCTTTTTAAAACAACGCTTAAAATAGGTTCAGCTTGCCTTGTAGTAACACAGTGCTTATAATTGCATGTGGATTTAATTGGTAGTTTTATTTTGACATTACTTTATTCTTTGCTAACTGCTGTGTATTTTAATGTTTTTCCCACAGCTGGAGAATGGTGTGACCTGGCATAACCCAGAGCCCCCGGAGAATATAGGAACAGAGAAGGATAGAGCGAATTGCCCATTCTATATTAAAACAGGTTCCTGCCGATTTGGAGACAGGTAATCAATTGAATATTTACCAGCATAGAAGTGCTTTGGAGAGATGGAAGGGAAGCAACTTCATTAGGTCATATGCAAGCTGAAGAAAAATTGCTATATAAATTATTTCCATGTATTTGGATGTGATTCTGTTATTTATGATGGAAGTAGACATTGAGAGCAAAAGCGTTGCCTGTCTGGAATTAAACTATTTGTTGTTATGGCATATTATTGATGGTGCGTTGTGGCTACATTGGTCTAACTGACTTTTCCTTAGCTCTGACATATAGAATCGTCTAAGTTGAAAGGGACCACCAAGATAGATTCAGACAGCATATATTTGATTTCTGTTATTAGTACAGGCCTGATGTCAAATGTTGGGGTTTTATCTTATCTAATTTGTGTATGCTGCATTCTTTTTAAAAATCAAATCGAATCTCAAATGGACTAAAGTAAGTTAGGGTAGATCTGCACAGCTGGAAAAGCTGTTTTGTAGCTTCCAGAATTTTCGTGTCTGTGGACTGTTTACATGCATGATACGTTCATTCTTGTGTACTGTTATGGGTGTCCTGTCTCGGAAGGGAAGTATAGTAAAAGGCAAGACGAGAGAAGGACAACAGAATGATCAGAGATGAAAAACAGCTTTTGTAGGAGGAGTGGTTAACTAGTCTAGACTCTGCTTTTGAAGCAATGATGGAAGAGGGCTGTGGTAGATGAACATTGAACTTATGAATAGGATGGGAAGGGTTATTTGCTTTTATTATGACACAGGTTAATTAGGTGTCCCTGAGTATTTACCAGCCTAAAAAAAAAAAAAAAAAAAAAAAAAAAAAAAAAAAAAAAAAAAAAAAAAAAAAAACAAACAAAAGTGTACTTTGTCATATGAAACAAATGGCAAAACTTGTTACTGGAGGACACCAAAAGTATAAATGGTTTCACAGAGTACAGATTCATCAGTAACCATTAAAGATGATGATCCAAATGCAGCATCTGGCTAGGAAATCCCTGAATTTTTGTGGGTTAAGGAGGCACAACAGCTCAGCAGGGAAAGACTCTGATACTTACTACATGAATCTTTAGCATAAACTAATAAGTCTAATTTACTAGCTTGTATCACTGAAACATGTGGTCTAGCTAGTATAATTTTCTTTGTCCTAGAAGTAATTTGTTTTAGTGTGATGTATATTGTGGATAATTATGTGATTATTCAACTCTACGGAAGCTTCAAGTCCACATCTTTTTCCTATTCTGAAATACGTGTTGAATTCCTAAATAAAACTTTGGCCAGCTGTTTCACTGCAGACAGCATTTTTGCTTTTCAAATGTTTACTTCTTTGTAATCTTTGCAGTATTTTTGTTTCTGTGGTGTTTAACGGAGACGACGTCCTTGGATTAATTGTGAATTGGATAAAAATCTGGTTTGCTTTAAACTATGAATAGGCTTGGTAAAGAAATACTGAGATACATCGTATTCTGCCCTTCTTCTCTCACCTGTAGTTGTTGATCTCAGCTACCTTTCCTTCATCTTCCTTCCTCCTCCTCCTCACATACCTGCTTCCTTCATATTCTGGTCATTTTAACCTCTGGTGTTGACCATAAGTTGAAGGACTGAGCTACAGCTAGGGTAAGGACTAGAAGAATGGGTTGGAAGCTGAATGGACCACAGTGGTGAAAGTTGAGAGCCAATGTTATCAATAAAATAACTGTTGAACCTTGTCAAAGCTCACTATATCTTGAAGAAGCTAAAACTGACTGAGTTCACCTCTATTAATTTCTCCAGTAATTCAAACCCTTATATTTTGTAGTAATACTGGATTTTGGGTCATTCATTTTCCTTGGGGTTCCCTTTGTTCTGTCATGTGCTATATTCATTTTGTGTAGACAGTATTGGTTGGGTATAATATTTTGAGTTCTATCATTCAAGCGGAAGAGTGAAATGAGACAGCTTCTATAATGTAAAAAAAACAACCCCAAACCATCAAATTAATTGTCTCTGGTTTTAGTTTTGTTTTGGGAGTGGTTTTTTTTTTTATTGTTTGTTATTTTAAGTGTAAGGTGCTGACCTGAGAGTCAATTTCTGACTGACTGGATGTCAGTTCTGACTGACAGTTCTAGGTTGTAATTGCCCATTTTGAGACCTGCTCTCCCTCCAATTTGTCTGTGCTTTGCCAGTGCTAGATAAGAGAGTAGACTAGTCTGACTGTTTTTCTGATCGTGCCATGAAAAGGAGAAATGTGTCGGAGAGTGCATGACCTAGTTGCTCGGGGAAGTGTTTGAAACAGAGATCATAAAGCACGGTGAAATAAACATGTAGACTGACATCTATGTTCTTACTGAATCTAAAGCTTCGTGGGGGAGAACTCGACTTCAGCATGTGAGGGAGGTAGCCTGGATGTGATGAATGGTGAGGGAGACCTAATACATTTATGGCTGCCAAGAGGGTGCATATTAAGATAAGACTTACTCAGAAGAATCATTTTTTTTGGAAGTGGAAGAGTATCAATCTTGTACTCATCCAGCTTCAGGTCTAAACATGCTTTTCTTCCCTCTCTCTCTCCCCCCACCCTCCATATGTAAAATTTGTTCAGTTTGCAAAAAGAAGAGCAGGGACGTGCTTTAAAATGTCTTAAAAGATTGTCGGTAGTCTTTCTGTAAAGCCCTTCAGAAATGGAGAAGACATTTAACCCCAGCAGCCTAAAAGAAATTACTTTACCTCTTATTATGTTACCGGTATCTGTAGCTTTTTGCAGGCGTGCTTTTTTTCAGCAAGAATGTATTTATGCATGGCAGAAAGCGTTAAGATTATACGCGAACTCACTTCCAAAAGATTTGCTTTAATAATTGAAATGTGTTGATTTTCCACTAATGGATTTTCGTTTGTAATAGCTGTTACTCAAAATAGCAAGTGTTTCGAGTTTCAGCAAGTGCATCTTCTGCTGAAAATGCTGATCTTTCTTTCTGTTTCTTCACCACAAATGTCCAGGTGTTCTCGCAAGCATAACTATCCAACGTCTAGTAAGACACTACTCGTCCGAGGGATGTTCATTACTTTTGGTATGGAGCAGTGCCGGAGGGATGACTATGACACAGATGCGAGTCTCGAGTACAGTGACGAGGAGACCTACCAGCAGTTCCTGGAGTTCTACGAGGACGTGCTCCCCGAGTTTCAGAACGTGGGAAAGGTTGTTCAATTCAAGGTATGCATTTGAGTCTAACAGCTTGTTAAATATTTAATGTATACCACGTAAGTTGTGTTTTACTAGCCTTAACAGGAATTTTGTCCAGCATGTCCTAGCTAAATCCCATGTCCATGAGAAAACTATACAATATCCTTACAAACTGTGCATCTCTCGTGTCACCTGTAAATTTGTTACTGCTGTTACAGAGCACTGTCTTACTCTGGGTGAGTGTTCTCTCCGGTTCCCCTGAAAAATTATAAAAGCTTGTGCTTTTATATTGCAATTTATTCATACTGCTCAACAGTCCACTTACCTCACAGTCCCTTCTTTACTTAGCCCGTGATAAGCCTTAGGGGCTCCACTAAGACTGTTAGACAATATAAATATATCTTGGCTATTGTATTTGTGCTGAAGGAATGAAATAGTGAGAGTATAAAATGTATTTGGAGTATACACCCAAACCATGTAATTTTAGGACTGGTTGGATAAAACAAAATCAAATGACAATGAACTGAAAAGATAGTAGATATCTCAGTAAGAGGAATTATAAAAAGGTAAGTTATGTAAATGGTGTCAAGATTTGTTATCCGTCCTTAGTTTCTGCATTTCAGTTTGCTGAATGTTCTTTCCTGAATTTTTCCCATTTATATTATGATTTCTTACGGGGTAAAAAGAGGGACCTGTAAATGGAGACCTTGGAGATGAATGATGTGTGTTAACACTCTCATGTTGCCCCAAAATGTGCAGCTTCGATGGTGAAATCTCCTTGTAGCAGAACCTACTGCAGCATCCCTTTCTGCTCGCCATTCCTGAGTGTTTTCCTGCAGTCACCAGGAGGCACACAGAGCCTTTTCTTCTTTTGTTTGCCTCTACTGACAGCTGCCTCACAACTGAGATTGTATTAGCATTTCAAGCAAGAGGAAAGTAGAAAAAATGAATTTTCAATAGCTGCATAATGAGCTTTATAGGTAGGAAACATTCACTTGTTTGGAGGAGTAGCCCCTCCATATTTTGACTCATGGGATAGTAGCAAGCTGTGCTCCATCCTGGAAGACGGGATGTAGATTCCCAGTGGAGCGTGGGTTGAAATGCTGTCTTACCATCAAACTCAGATCCTCGACTTTGTATCACTGTTGTTATGTGCCACTGTGCTAAGTTGCACGTACTTGGGTCCCTATTACTAATAAGAGGGTAAGACCTCTTAGTGTGGCATTTCTTAGCTTCTGAAGTAATTGTGCAACTGTAATACGATTCTCATGGGCATTTTCATTATATTAGAGATGCTTATAAATTATGTGTTGGCTGCAGGGCCCTTAACTGTGATTGAGTTGAGTCTCTGCTACCATTTAGAATCAGATTATGCACACCCCTCTTCCAGCTGACTTCCCTTCCCAGTGCAGCCCAAGGTTTTATTCTTGCTGTTCTTTGTGGGAAGGTACCCCAGAATCTGGCAGATCCTTATAAAGCACACTTCTTTTCCCCCCCACGGTGAAATCATTCTTGCTTGTTCTTGTGTTGACGTGGTTTATCTCAAATAGTTTTGACTGCTTATGCAGTAATATTTAATTACACAACTGCTTGTCATTGTGTCTGAAGCCCTTGCCTAATCCAGCGCACAGAGAGGTATTCTCTGAGGGTCAGTCAGGGTTCAGTGATGAAAGGAGCCACTTGTCTCATTTGGTGCAGATACGGAAAGAGGCCTGGGGGGGAAAAGAGGCTGGGCTCACACTTCTGACCTAGAAGTGGGTTCTTGCCTGCTTTGGCCTGCCTGCCTCAGAATCCTTTGTAACCAGCAACAAGCTTTTTGGAAGTTAAACTGTGTATTTTTGAAAGCTTTAGATATACTTTGAATGCTAAATTGTTATGAAAAAAGGCGTTTCAGAACTGTACAGTGAAAGCTAGTGACTTCAGCTTTTGTAACTCGTCTCACAGGGATGCTGTGAGGGTGAATTGCTCTAACGATTCTCTCACCATAATGAATCCCACATTTCCACATGAGGATGCCACTAATTGTTTTCAGAGCAGGATTTGGCTGTAGCGAAGTAGGATTGGCCCAGGCAAGTGCAAGACAATTAAGAACAAGTTGTCTTGTGGGCTAAGCGAAGCAGAGGTCCCAGTGTTAATCAAAGCATAATGCTGGAAAAAGTCAAACATAATCTCAAAGGGCACGCATTTTTTCCCTTTTTTTTTTTCTTTTCTTCTTCAAAACCTTTTATTTGGCTAAAACTAAATGTTCA
>KZ505749.1:88054-123408 GCA_002844005.1 Limosa lapponica baueri | reverse complement strand
GTTGTGCTAACTTAATGAACTTAATGTTTCCATCCCCTTAGGTCAGTTGCAACTACGAGCCTCACCTGCGAGGAAATGTGTATGTCCAGTACCAGTCGTAAGTACTCGCAGTCTTACTAAGGTTTAGAACTAAACTCCAAAGTCCAGTAATGAACACTTTGTATAATTCAAGTGATTCATTCTCATACTGTAATGGGAGCCTAAAATGGGTAAGTAACGTCTTACATGATTGTATGATGAGGATGCTATGTGTGATTTTTACTTTTTAAAGGGAGAAGGACTGTCAGGCAGCTCTTGCTCTATTCAGTGGTCGATGGTATGCAGGCCGGCAGCTTCATTGTGAATTTTGTCCTGTGACAAGATGGAAAACTGCTATATGTGGTGAGTCACATAAACACTTGGAAAAGAGAATGTGCTTTATTGAAAGAGTACTTATGGAAGTGGAAAAGAGGGAATTAGCCTATAGCTTTCAGATCTGCCTAAAGTTGCAGTATATTTCTGTTGGGAAGACGTGTATGCTAACTTGCTTGTGTAGATCTAGGAAAGAAAGGGAATACTCGTATCGTGTCACGTAAGCGTCTGAATCATTTCAGTGGATTTACCTTGGACTGGAAAAGAACATTTGGATCCTAGCTTTGAAAATAATAATCTTACGGTGAAATACAGGAAGTACTAATTTACCTCTTTAAAAAGCAACAGCAGTTTCTGAACCATCAACAGTATCTTAGCAGTAACTATCACATTTTACTTATCTATATTTACATTCTTAGATCAAGGTAGTAAAATTATTTGTGGAAATTGTTTTAAGCTAAATCCTTTACAGCTGTTAGAAAGTTAATTCCAAGAAAAGTACATATTGAAAAAAGCTCTTGGGTGAAGTAAATTGGTAGGTGGTCAGATGCATGTTTTTCTGTTTGAAGAAGCAAAATCAGTTTATTAAGTTTCTTTTCAGTAGGTACATAATGAAGAAAGAGATTTAACAGCTCTGGTTCATAAAAAAGCAAACCCTAATCTGTTGCAGGCTTATTTGAAAGGCAGAAGTGTCCAAGAGGGAAACACTGCAACTTTCTTCATGTATTCAAAAATCCAAACAATGAGTTTTGGGAGGCCAATAGAGACATACGTATTTCTCCTGAACGGACTAATCAGTTGTCTAAAAACTCTGAAAGGAGAAACAGATCGAGCCATCGTGATGACTATTACAGCCGGTCAAGGAGAAGGGGCAGCCCAAGCCCAGATCATTCTTACCGGAGAAACGGAGAATCGGAGCGAAAAAAGAACCGCCGCAAAAACAAGAGAAGGCGCCGATCTGGCAGGTCAAGAAGTCGAGAAAGGAGGAGGTCTCGCAGCAGGGGGAGGAAGAGGAGGGGCCGCAGTCGCAGCAGAAGCCATAGTCGAACACGCAGTCGAACACGCAGTCGGAGCAGAAGTCGGAGTTCCTCTCGGTCCAGGAGCAGGGGTAAAAAGAGATCGAGCAGCAGAGGAAAAAACAGTGAAACACCCAAAACAAAGTGAGAATTACTTTTAGAAGTTGCTAATTGATCAAACATAGAGCTGACAAAGAAATCTTTCCAGTAGGGCACCAGATATATTTGAGTTTCAAATAAAGTGTTCTTGCACATTAAAATGTTTCTTCCTAATAAAGGGAACCTAGTTTATTGTGTGCTAAGCTTCAGAAAATTGGAAGTTTAAGTCCTACATAAGGTGTGAATGTCAAGTACTCTAGCTACTCTGTCCCTCTGAACTGCTGCAACATCTGGATGCATACCGAGTACAAAGAGAAAGAGAAGTAAAGCTTATTTGGTATATGCTTATTTCTGTGTTATGTGTGTGTTAAGTGTTTACCGTCCCTGTAAGGAGTTAGTACAGAACAGCCAGCGTGCTGTAAATTCACACCACAGCATACTGCAAACTGAAGTCTGTGTAAAAGACTGCCATTTATATTTTCCGTCTGTTTATGGGGAATCTCCTTCTAGACAAAGTAAATATAATCATGTTATGAGTTGGAGAAAAGGGATCTAAAAGACATCACTGTTTGTACAATACTTGCCCAGTAGGAGCTTTGTGGTCATAAGTGTTGGATTTTTCTCTCTCCCCGGACTGAGCTGCTGAGCTAATTGCCTGTAGGGATTGCAGTAGACTAAAACCAAGTAAGAAGTGCACAGAAAAAACAATCAATTTATTCAGTACTTTAATCCCCAACTTAGATGGAGACCATGCACTTGTAATCCTCGAGTGAGGACAGAAAATACTTTGCATACCTCTTGGTTGCATACTATTTGTAGTTGAAAACAACCTGCCTAACCTGTGCCGGAGTGGTGGAAAAGTGTACATCTGGTAACTGAAGATACGTATGGAGTTGCTAAGGCTCAAGATGTTTGCAGAGTGGCTAAAGAAACTGGAGGTCTTGCACCTGAAACAATACTTTAGGTTTTTGGGAAAGGAGGACTTGACTTAAAGCCTTTTTCGGCTTATTTTACAAACATTTTAAGGCACCCTACAGCCTAGCTTCCCTAAGGTCAAGGTGGGGAGTAGGGTACATAAAAATTATTGCGACAAAACTTTTTTGAAATGGCAGCTGTATTAGCAAAGTACCTGCAATTAGGTAAATCCTTACAAATATTTCTTCTCTTTTAAATGAAAGATTTGTGCTGTTAGACGGACTGTACTTTACACTGCGTAACTTCAGGTATTTAACTTGGGTGCCTGGGTGTCTTTAGGCGCTTGGAGAGAGCAGTTTGTGGCACTGCAGGTGCCCTGCAGGTATCAGGAGAGATACCTCCCTCCCCTTAGCCTCTCCACAGAACTTGTGCTCCTGCCCGAGTTAGAAGCCTAAAGTGGACATGGAAGTGTTCCCAAATAGGTATTTGTTATGACTTCAATATTATAACGTAAAGTCCCGTAGAAAATCTGGATACCCAAACTTCAAGATAGCATTCCTCACAGCAAGACCGTTTTTCCCCCAAATAGTTAAGAGTGAGCAAACATTGTTTCTGGATATAATATATATATTTTTGCTTTTCTAAATGCATACTGCACCTAGCATGCTGATTATACATTTTCCTTCTTTCATGTGTAACTGTTGTCCAATATGGAGTAATACAACAAAAGTGCTATATATTGATGTTCAGTTCAAACCCGACTTTCACTATATATTGTCATAACTGTAGGCAGAATTGTAGCTTAGTTAATTTGATTAAATGTTTTAGTTATTAACAGATGTAGGAATTGTAATTTAATAGCATAACTTTTGAAATAATAACTTTGTTTGAAAGGCATCTTTCAAAGGATAGACAGCACTAAGTTTTAAATGGTATTTGAGAAATTTGTGACCACTGGTTTCTCATAATGTGTCACTTTCTGAGTAGACCTTACAGACAGATTGTCCCCCGAGGTTTCTGTTTTTTTCATAGATGCTCACTTGTCTGGTTGGGTCACTTGTGCAGAACGTGGCTAACCCTGGTTCAGTTCTGCCAATTTCCTACTTGCTGAGAGGAAAGTCACAGTCCGATGGCATCTTCCTTTCGCTGGTGCTGCCTTGCATCCTACAACTTGTGCCGGTCAACTCGCCTGCTGGTTGAGGCTCTCGGGTGGAAAGAGTTGGCTTGTGCCACCTCTAGTATCTTGTACGTCCCGTGTCACGCGGCAGGCTTATTAAATGAGCATTAAATGAGCAAAAATCAATTACCGAGCTCAAACAGAAATGGTGGAAGGGGTGGTGGGAACCTGTGACCGGTGGGGTGAAATAAGCAAAGCAGGCTGCTGAAGGATTAGAAACCAAGTGCCAACTAAGACCCATGTGAGAATTCCACAGGTAATTAGGCTCCTTGTCCCCATGGTTTTGTAATGGGATCTGGGAAGCTGAGCTGCTGTATTTTTTTAAAAAAGGAAGTTCTTAAAAAAAAAAATATACTTGCTCAGAGATGCATGTAAAAATTTAAATATACTTTATTTCTGCTACTATAATGGCGAAGCTTCAGCTTCTTTTCTTGAGGTCCGGACCCAAACTTACTGGCCGTACCTGTGCAGTGTAGGACTGGTAGCTGTAATTACCATTCACTTTCACATGCAGTCTGTTTATCACACGGAAACTGAGTGCTGTAGAGCTGACGTTTAGTTTGTGTTTGTTAGCATGAAACCTGGAATTCAACCAGTTTTCTGACTTCAGAGTTCATATATTTAAGCATTGTTTCCCTACTTCATAATCTTAAGTAGTGTTATATGCATGGTTTTGTGTTTCCTTATTAGCCGGGTGAGTTATTTATTCCGAAGAGACAAAGAGACTAGAAGTTCTTAAATGTCAAGCTTAATTATTTTTTTTTCCAAAAAAAGGGGGGAAGCCCCAGAAGAACACAGAAAGGATTTAAATTTGCAAGGAACAGCTTGTTCTCACTGCATGTTATTCTGCGTATTCCACATAAAAGGACCTTATGAAGTGAATTAATATTGGCCAAGTTTTGTTTTGTTTTTAATGACTGCTTAAAAGCAGTGGCTTTCAAAATTATTTTTTTCAGTTGTGAATTCTGCACTGAGAATTCACTGGGGTGCTTTAGGATGATGATGAAAGCAGGCATTTACAGGGAGCTGCAAGAAGCTGGTTAGGGCAGCAGTGGGGACGCTCCTGGTGGGGCCGGCCAGGCAACCCTTTGGCAGTCAGGATGGGGAGCAGGATCTGCTCCCACCCTTCTCCCATGGGAGGAGGATCACAGCCACGACGGCAAGTTAAGATCGCATTTTTCCAGTGGCAGATGGGGAATAACGATGGTGTGGTGGGAACTCCTGTAAGCGCTGGAGTTTAGGCAGCTGGGATAGGGGACTTGCCCCCTGGCAGCAGCATGCCCTGGAGTGCTGGGTGGTGGCCGCTTCCCTGTGATTGCCCTTCCTGCCTGTCCAGAGTAGCTGACCACCATCACCGGGAGGAGTGAGGAGGGGCAGCAGGCTGGAGGGGAGGCTTTCATTTGTTACGGAGGGGGAACAAGCACACATGAGGGAACAAGCCTTCCCTCTCCTGCCCTTCCCTTGCTTATAGGGCAGGTGGTCTGAAATGCATCCCAAGTAACTCCCCAGCGGTACGTCCTTCCATGACGGCACGTCCTTCTCAGCCTGGGTTTTGTGTAACCACATTCCGTGCATCAGAAATTGCCCTGAAGTTTATCAGTGGCATTCCTGTGCGCTAAATAACTTTTTTTTTTCCCAAAGAAATGCAAGAGCCTGCTTAAAGATGCTATTGCTTCCTATCCTGGATCAGCACTTCTTACAAAACATGAAAGTCTATGCTACTTAATAAACTTAAAAGCTTAATTTACTTTTTTACATCATCTAAAGAGTGCAGCTGATGTTGCTTTCACTGTAAGTTTGTTGTAATTAAAATAAACCCCTATTATTCCACATAACCTTCTATTCAGCACTGATGTATCAGCTGAATTTAGTACCTATCTCTGATTTATTTTAAATAAAAAAAAAAAAAGAGATAACACTGAGAAGTTACACCTCAGTGAACTATGAGACTGATTCCAAAGCCAGCCGTACAAACACAACCCATGGCACATGGGAAGTTAACAAAGGCAGCCACGGGGCAACCATCATCGTGGTGTTGACGCTCAAGGACCAGCAGATGTTTAGGAAAGCCTCTTAAGATTCAGTGATGAAGCTGAAGACACTCAAGCCAACAATCACTTGCCTAAACAATCCAGAAATTCTAATGTATTCTTTAGCTCCCCCAACCCCTTCTCTGTACCATAGGAAATTTAAAAAACAAAGTTTTCTTTCATATTATATTTAAGAAATGCCCTAAGATGGCAAGTTTTCACCATGCTTTGGCTGATAACGTTAACCAGTCCAGTTCTTTTAGAAAGCTGAAGAACAGATTCATCTGAGAAATGTTTAGTTGAGACTAGAATTGTGAACGTTGCATTGACTTGCTCATAATTCCATTTAAGGAACTGAATACTGAGTTTGTGTTATCCAGAACCCTCTCTCCATCAACATGTGGTTTGTTTTACTTTTCAAATGAAATGGCACTACCGCATCAATTTAACATCCACTTTAATAAATTTCATGTTTAAGGTGGTAAGCCTTCCAAAAACTTGCTAATTTATTGCTTTCTGTACAACTTAAATGGATGTAAATAACTAATCTTGGACACAGTATACTCACACGTTTTTTAATAAAGTGCTCAAGAACAGGTCAAGCACTGTAATAAAATTTCCCTTTTTTTTAAGCTAGCACTGAGTAGCCTCTTCTTTCCTCTGCAAAAAAAAACCAAACAAAACCCAAAACTAATTACATGTAAACACAAAACAATGGTGTAAAAATGGACATTTATTACAACTAAACCAACGTGACAGACAGAGGTCAAACAGTTTATTTGTCACAATCACAACAAAGCTTACTCCAGCCAAGCACATACAAGTGACAGTGTAAACTTTAAAAACATGTTTAATACATAGAAAATTGCTTCGGGTTTGACTTAAATTAAGGTAAGTTTACCACTTGAATCTCACACCCAGGGTCATTCTGCTACCGCTTCAACCTCACCTATCCCTGCATGCTGTGCACTGGGGACATGCACACCACTGGTTTTCCGTGCCCTAGGTAAAAATCTATAAATCTCTAGCAATCGGATATGCTTAAATCCCAGTAAAGGGCACAAGTAGCCAAATTCTAACACCGTAAGCTCACAGGCTCCCCCCTGGCACTGCCACCAGACCTGCAGACCCAGCCCTGCCCTGGCTGGCCCTTCTGCTGCCACAAGCGTTTGTACTGGGATCTGGATCACGGGACTCGCAGGCAGCAACGGCTGAGCCTTTCCCAGTGGGTTAAATTTAGCTCGGATGGCGTGGAGCCCGCAGTCTCGCTCTCCAGATGGCTGTGGAAAAGCTTACGCTGGCAGCTCACCGGCGCTTCCAGCAGCGACGCCAAAGCTGAGTGCTGTGAAAACGTGGCACTATGTGTTACTCAAGTGAACAAGCCAAAGCCTTGACTCCTAGAGGGAAGTTGGGGGGGGGGGGGGAAGGGGAAGGGGCAGCCCTGCCGGCTCAGGGACACAGCAGAACTTGGCTACTCCAAAGCGTGGCCACTGCCTCCTCGGAACTCAAAAGCACACGCCAATCAAACTTCCTCAAGTGAAACAGGTTTAGTTTCTAATGACTGAAAGTCTGCTACAAGTGTCAAAATATTACTCAATATCACTTTACACGATTTGCAGTGAATCTAGTATACAAATCTAATATTTAAAAGCTCTCACTGCAAATTGCTTGGTTAAACTGTACATCACGCAGGAGTCTCATAAGGGTTGTGTCACATATAAGTCAAGAAAAGGAGCTAAAATGACATTGACACTTACTGTGGGGGGTGGGGTTTTAAAGGTACCTATACACTGATTAAAGCATAACTATAAAACACCAATAAATACAAATTAATTTGTAGTTTGAAAGAAAATAATAAAAAGTCCCTTTTGTAAAGCTCCTTTTTTCCCCCCCATCTTCAAAAGTATCCAATTTTCATCATGTACCTCTCTACACAGTGAGAAAGCCTACCTCCTTCCTTGTGTTTTTGTTACCAGTAAGCTAATATCAGATCTAAAACCAGTTTCCTTATTTGGAATGATTTTTTATTTATTTTTTTTTACTACACGCATTCCCTTTTTAGTAGAGTAACTTGCACAGTTTTGCTCAAGGTAGCTACACTTAAATACACCTTCATTTCTAGTGAATTGATCAGTTTGCAGTTTTCTTGCAAAAAGCAGTATCACCATAACAGTTTTTACCAGTTTGATAGGCAGATCCCAATAGGATTCTTTGGTATAATGACAAATTCAGTAGTAAACAGGTATTTCCAATCTTTATGCATCAACTGAAATATGCAGAATTATCACAAGTGTTGACTAAAATGCAGATGAACGAAAGTCTTTGGTTGCATAAACACAATTTCTACACTATAGCATTTTATATTTGGAGTTGTCCATGTAGTTTCTTTTCATTTAGATATGCTATGTCATAATGATATTTATTTCCTGAAGTTAAGTTTGCTTATAAAAAACAGTACGCTTATTGAAGTCAAATGCAATCTTCCTATAAATACGCAGTGAAGGGAGACACTGAGTCAATTTATATCCAATTCCCTTTCATTTATGATTTTTGGACTTTAGTTCCTTGTTCCCTTTTCAAAAGAGTATTTTTCTTGTAGGCCTGAATGAAGCAGCTTAGCAAAACAGTAATACTGACAAACAGCATCTTACACCATTAGCTAAACATTACAATGAAGGCAGTGAACATTTACAGTATGAAACACTGAGATGTCATCAGCTGAAGTGAAGATTTATGTCAATCCAATTTCTTCAAGTACACTACGTGGGGTCTCTGCTTCCTATGGAGGGAAAATTTGAGACAATGGTGAATGGACCCTGTGCTTCTACTGAACAGTACCATACATGAGTTAGTATGAAAGATGCTTAATTAAAAAAAAAGCTGAAAGACATGGAAATATAAAAAGTAATGCAGTTTGCAAACATGGTATTAGCTGCACTTCTCAAAGAGCTGTTAATTAGATTGTCATGGTTCACAGGAATAGCTGGTAGATTTTATTGCCCTTAAGCGCAATAAAAAGAAAGCAATTCAGATGTACCAGCAGGGAACAAATCACAACCCAGTAATAGAGATATGCATTGGGGAGGGATGGGGAATCATCTTGCAATGGAGTCAGTGATTTTTGTGGTGAATTGTTTCATAGGTCTCAAAAATCTGTTAGGGAAGAATGAATGAATGGATGAATGAAATGACTGACGCAACTAAGAAACAGTATCCCTTAAGCTCTTTATCAAGAGCCTAGCTTTTTTTCACCAGTCCCATGCCTAGTTCATGGAACCAGGTCAAGGTACCTTGGTACATCTGCTGTCAATAAATTGACCCCTACAGAAATGGAGGAATTGCCAGGATTGGAATTACATTATTCCACACCAGGCATAAAGTTTTATTTTCATTCTCATCTTAAAAAGCTTTGTTTAGATTCAGAGCAACTTGTTTAATACAAAATTCCAAAGGGTTATCATCAGTTTTGTAATCATTATTCCTATAGCATCTGAAAAGAAATAGTAGTTTAATTAGAAACTTTAGGCTGTCCTTTTCCATAATTATTAACAATATCACAGTAAATAAAAAGGGATACTGTGTCCTTATGGAAACATAAAACTGTTTTAGTATCCAGAGTATGAATAAACTTACTTTAGCATCCTAAAACAAGACATGTCATGAAGCAGAAAAAAAAGCAGATAATAGTTAAGGCAGCAAACAAATTATTTTTCAACTGCTCTATAAATATTTATTAAAATAAATTTGTCAGTAAAATACATAATTAATGACTTAAATCTTGCAATTAACACCAGAACATTGTCTCTATCAACCTTGACTATGGAGCACAACATGACTGAGGTTACAGTCCTCATTCAGTTCATGTATAAGGTGATTGAAGGAATAAGCTATTATATTTTAAAGGCAACTTCATTTGAGAATAAGTCAGTGCTTGGAACAGGCCGCCTCTGAGCACTTCCAGATGGCTTCCGAAATCCAGCAGCAAACAAGAAATTGCAAGAAAAAGGCAAGTTAAAACTGGAAACAAGATACTTGGTGCATTAAAGATATAGTGTGTTTTTTTTTCCTCACTGATGCAGTATTTCAGTATTTTTGTAACTGCAGTGACCTTGCTTAAGCCAGACAGGATGGCAGGATTAAAGATTTGCATGTGTATTTTAACCCAAATCCCACAAAAGGAGACACTAATTGAAGAAAAGGGTATGTAGCATTTTTAATATAGCCTGTCTTATTATATTGTGAGATTACTCTGCTGCATTCATTTTAGAGGACATGCGTCTCCCCCATCCACGAACTTCAAGCATTTTACTCGAAAAAAATCCTACATTCTTAACTGTAGCAACAAAACTCAGAGTATTTTAAGAGATTTTAACTTCTCAAGCATTTCAGGATCTTGAAATTATTTGTAATAAAACAATTTTTCAAAGTTTAAAATTGATTAGACAGCAATGGACACTTACAGTGACTCAGTGGTGAAACAGGATATATACTAAATTACCTGAAAAAAAGTTGCTAGTTGCTCAATAGCTATGAAGAAATACAGTGCACTGCTGCTACTTTCTTTAGAGCAGTTTAGTATCATTGTCTCCAGTGCCATTTCAAAGTTGTAGGTAATTTTCAACAGGCAAATTCTTCAATAAGGATTAAATTTCTTCAAGTAAACCAAGGTCGTTTGCCTAACAATAAATTTAAAGCAATGTATTTCAAGGACATTGGCTACTTGTCCAGATATCTCACCAGTCAAACTCAGTAAGATTTTAATTTTTTAATACTACAGCAGTACCCTTGAGGCAGACATGCCTTCTTATGTGCATATCAGCAACGTAAATTCAAAAGGAACACCTAAAGGCTAATGTGTTTTGCTAGTAGAATAATTTCACCAACTATGACTTTTAAGAAACAAATAGAATTATATTATGTTTTGTTCACATTATTTGTTTTAGAAAGTGTCAAACATTTTATCCAATTGTTATGGAAAACATTCTGCAGTATTATACACTACCTGCAGCTCAGAATCACCCAAGGCAAACAGTGCAAATTTGAAATATATCAGAACACAGATGAGGAAAAAGTCATTCACATGAGACAAAAGTGCATGCAATACTTTATTTCAAACATGCCAGGAAAGCTAATTCATTACCTAGTCATTTAGAAGCAAGCAGCTGTATACAGATAACAAGAAAAAGAGCATCTCATTACAGCTCAATGCACAGCATTTTAAGCCAACAGGCATGAAATAATGCAGGCTAAAGCAGCATTAACCAGACATTCAAACACATTGTTAATGTCTTACAGAAAAAAAGGCAAACTTGGAAATGGAAAACCAGTCCTATGATCTTGTTTTCTAAGATTTCAGAATGCTGCAAATCCAATCCAAATCTTTTTTTCTAATCCCCTAAATCTCCCATTTTTATGTCAGTTTAACATTTGATCAGTAGTGCATTACCACATATAGTACATGGAACTAGCTGTTTGTGGTTAATCTCAGTAACCAACTCCTTGCTAATTACATTTAACCAATTTTCAAAAACGGCACTGATTTTAGGTTACAAATTATTCTCTGCCACTAGGCAAACAGAGGATGCAATACATGCCCTCTCACTCTGCCCACGCTTTAACTGAAAGGTACTTATCATATTCATCCTCGTGGCAGTTCTCTGATACACAAGGTAGTCTGCACTTAAAACTGAAAATGCCAATTGAAGGAGACATATTTCAAGTATGCTGCTAATGGACTTAAAAAAAAAAAAAAAAGTCTTTCCAGCCCTAACCACTTGTAAAGCAATGAACTTGTTCTCTCCTTCAGCAATTGTTCAACTACTCACAGGAGTGTTTTGAACATTTAAATACAAATATAACTTCAGATTTACATAAGTCATTCTCTTTGCCCTAATCAATTCTGATTTCCTCCTCTTGGTAAGGTAAGACGCACCATCGTGCCAGTCTCAGAAAAGAATACTGGTATGTGCATCTTTAATTAAGATGCAAGTTCTGTATAGAATTGCATGTACCAGCATTTAATACTTGTGTGTATACACATTTCACATACTACTACTCCTTCACTAGTTTCTCTGTAAATATTAATTTCAGCTACAGGTTTTTAGTGTATGTCTAATTGACAACTTGTTTGAAAGACAAAACACAGGTCAAGTAACGTTACAGCATAGGTGTTGCAGTATATAAATGTTTAGCTCAGAAAATTCTACAGAACTTTTAAGCATAAGACTTCAAGCTTACACACAATAAAAAAGTTAAACCATATGCCAACATGCACAAGTTTTGTTGAAATGAGACATGTGAAAAGACAACACTGTAAAACAGAAGGGGAAGAGGAAAGTACAACAGCAGAGAATGGTTGTGGTAGTCTATTAGATTCAAGATGACTGGATTCACCAAGCTGATGATACTGTTCTGTCATGAGTAAGCCACAGGTCTATCTCCTCTGAAATTCTGCATGCATGATGAATGAAGCCACTTAGTACACTGGGACATTAAAGTATTCATGACGTGGCTACAAAAGAAATGTACATATTCTTATACATAATAGAAAGGTGGACAGATATGCAAGAAAATAAAAAGACTATCTCACTATTGTATCTCTGACCTGAAAAGGACATTTGACACAGAAACACAATATTGTATTTTTGACTACCCTAGACCTCCAGAGCGGGGGGTGGGGGAGGCAGGGAGAACCATGGTTTTACCCACACACACTTGCATGCTGGGTCCAACAACATACAGGATAACTTCATATCAGAATTACTGTATTATGCAAGCTTAGAGTTTCCTCTCAGCCAAAAATTGTTTGCAGTTGAGATATTGTTCCAGAGACGGACCGTCCTATATATCTGCTCCATTCTAGCCTCTTCAGTAAACATCAACTATTGGCTACTGTTAGAGACAGGGCCCTGGGCTAAGTGAACTTTTGACATCACCTACCATATCTGCTCTGATAAACACACATTGGAAAGAGGCCTCTAGTACACGGCTGCAAACAGCATCACACCAGTGGTGGCACCACAGCACCAGCGAACAGCACCACACCAGTAGCATGGCACTGGCATTGCTTGCAACAAAAATTATCTTTCTGTCAAAGAGCAACTGTTTAAAAAATGGTAGGTATCTGAGACACCTCTCACAGCAAGCAGGTTTTTTTGTTTTTGAATTATGCCGCTGAATTTAATACTCCTATATTACTAGCATGAACATTAGTATACAATTTTTGAAAGCTGAGTTAGAAAGCAAGCAATACTCAATTTTTTTTGTATTCAAATCAGTGTCCTGGAGACAGATGAGGACATTTTTAACGGAGTAATAGCAATTTAGGAGTATGTATGCCCATTACACATCTTCTGGGAGGAAAACAAACAAAAGAAGAACAAAACACAACTCTCTGTGTATCAGTTACCAACTTTCATGATGTACCAATTAAAATCTTCAATCCATTTTAGTATCCCAATCCCCAAAATTATAGAAGTCTTACAAACTGAGAAAGTTCCCATGACTTCCAAGCTTAATAATTTCCTCTGTGCCAGCTGTTTAGCCACACGTTCAAGCTTGTGTATTTTAAAATTCTAACCTCCAATTACAAAAAAGCACAACAAAAATATCCTAGAAGCTTTATAGGATTTATACTGCTTTTCAGTATCAGTAATCTAAACATTATTCCATAGTAGGTAAAATTAGTCTGAATAAGCCAACTACAAATACAGTAGTTTTCAAAACAGCACCTATAGCTCAGCGACAGTTGCAAATAAGTTGTATGAAGTCTGCTGTGATTTTGGTAGAACTCAAAAGAATTTGGTACATAATAGAGAATTGCAAATGTGAATTTTAACTCTTACTCTCCTACTGCTTGAGTGTCAGCCTGTATTAAAAACAAAATGCTAAAGCACATTCCTAACTGGAAAAGGAATTACATGATGGTAGTATACACTACTAGCTCGAAGGAGTAGGAGCTTTGACTAAAATGAAAATACTAACTCTAGAACTGCTGGAGACAGTTCTCCAGTTCTTTACAGACAAAAAAATTCCCAGAGAGGAACTAACAGAAAACTTTTCCTTTACTTACACTGCTGGGATGATACAGATACATGAAGACAACTGAAAAACAGGCACATTGTTACAATCTCTAATGCCCAATTTTTACGGTTTCATATTTTCAGTTTTTACTTGGAACATATATGCACACATGCGACTGTGATTCGCCTCCTTGTTGAAAAACAACTCGTGTCTTCCAGTGTTTCACCTTTGGAAACCTGGAGCCACTGACGTTGGTGTCTTCCCTGAAACGCTTGTCGAATCTCCTAACAGATTTCTCCTTAATTTTACAATATCTCTCTGGACAGAAAGAAGAATGAGAGTAGCTCATCTTCTAGCACTCTTATGAGGTTGATTACCATTCACTGTTGTGTTCAAAGATTATCCCAGGCTGCATATGTTCTTTAGCACACTCTTTGGCCTGGAAGCGCTGACCATGTTCCTCTTTACACAAACAGTATGAACAAATAAGGACATGGAAGCATTTATTTCATGTTTATCCACTTGTTACCTTTCAGTACTTTACAAATGCCTACTCTTCCCCATACCCTCAGGGTATTCCCCGCCCTGTTCGTATTTTCAATGGTTTATAACTTGAGGAATTAACTGTCTTTGATGTGAAAATCCTGGTACACAAAATCAGATGATTGACTCAAATTACTGTTACGGGATTAGTGTCTCATCTTAACAGAAACTTATTATCTACTGATAAAGCAACACAGATTGTCAGATAACAATAGGAAGAAAGTGGTTATTTTGCTCCTGGCGGCTTTTTAGCTTACAGAACATGTAAACACCACCTGCAACTAGACTAGCAAAAAACTGACATTGTAGAGGTGAATCTAAATTATTAAATGGAAGACAACAGTAACTGAGATATGAAGCGATAACACAGCAATATTGCCAGATGGAAAACACTGCAGTTTCAGTGAGACCTCTGTACCCCACTGAGGACATCCAAGACCATCACGCACAGAGGGTCTGACACTGTGGGCAGCCTGACAAACAACAGAAAGGAAAATAACTTCTGACAAATAATTTGCCATCACAGAACTACAGTATCTCATAAGCTCCAACTATGATTTGTTAAATTTTTTACTGTGTTCCCTGCCACACTGTCCAGAGCACTTACCCTGCTGGTCTGAATACCAGAAAGGACAATCTGGGGGAAAGGACAGATGTCAACTTCAACAACTATCTACTAGATGTTCTAGTAGTCTAGTCACTACTCTGCCTTCCTTCTGCGGGACTCTGTAGACATCAGACAACACCTGAGCCTGTGGAGCATGTCCTTAAGGTAGCTAGCTATCTGGATCTAATCTGTTTATAAATGAGTTCATCTAGTAGCTGGGGAATAGGCAATGGTATCCTCACAGTACAATACAATGGCAAACTAATATAAAATACTACCTCTGAAAAATCATCACTTTTAAAAATTTTGATGTACACTGTTTATCTGACTTTAACACATTAAGTCTTAAATCCTAGTTTTGCCAAAGCAGTAACAGCTCTACAATACAAGCTGCACATTGCAATTCCACAATGTTTTAAAGTTACTAGAATCCATCTTTTTCAAACTGACATCTGTGTTTACAACTCATTTAAAAAAGCTAATAATACTCTCTGAAATTTTCAGCCTGAGTCATTAGAGATTTTTAAATTAGAAAAATGGTAGAGTTGATCCGAGTCAACAGAACTATTTAGCTAGCCCAACACAACTGACATTTTTCTCAACCAACTTTGTCATGACCCAACCTAATTAAAAATCACAATCAAACTAAAATTAGAATTGACTTCATTTAATCTGGTCCCCCAAACAGCACACCTGCAACATTCCTGAGAGATATTTAATCTGTTAAAGGCATCCAGTGATGGAAACCTTTAATGTCCCCCCGGCAATCTACTTAAACGCTTCATTATCACCACTGGAAAATTTGCCTAACATCTACTTTGAAATTATTTTCTTGCCACAATTGAAGCTATTTTATGTCTGTAGTGGACAAGAAAACAGTCTATTATCTCAGGCAAGAGAGAGACAAGAAATTATTTATGCCTACACCAAACTGACTTAAGTGTTTTGCAGCGTTGCCATTTTACTGGCAACATCACACAGCAGTAACATGGAGTTTATGAGCGCTTGGCATGACTTCTTTTTTCAGGGAAAGTTTGCTTAGGTTTTTCTTTTAACTTCTTTGCCATCAAAACTATCATAAAGCCTATGACAACAAGCTATGTTTAACTGCAGGCAAAAAGCAGCACTGCTACCTTTTTGGTAAAATCTCGGTTCTTTTTCACCCCAGCACCTAAACAAACCCCAAGCTAGAACAACATACAAGATATGGGACCATGGAGCGCACAGCAGTTTGTTCTAGAGAAACAGGCTATGGGGAAAAGAGAGACAAAGGATGAGGGTTTCTATTTAGAAACATGAGATTCTTACAGTAGGAAGAGAGCACATTTAACAAGCACTTCTTTAGCAACGCTTCAGAAGTAATTACTTTTACACTCTACTTCCAAATCTTTATTAGGAAATACTTCCAATGAAAGGCTGCTTTAGGAAATTGTTGCTGTTCATTTGCGTTTTCAGTGATTTCAAAAGAGTACAGCATCTGTTTCCCAATCTTTGGCAAACTAACTAACTCCAATTACATGGATATTGGGAAAATTCTACTTCACTTTCAAAGGAGAGCAAAGTTTTGTCAGAACCTAGAAACCCCCATGAGGTCTTGAACACGTTCAAAGACAATTAACTATGATTCTGTTCCAAAAACAAAGAACAATCCTACATCTATGCCAACTCCAAGTTAAGATCTGGTCTGCAGAATCCTATACAAACAGGACAAAAGAGAAATCTTCAAGATTGGTGCAATTTAGTCAACACAATACTTGCTCAACTAGAGTCTGCAACAGCAACAGTCATGCAAGTGTTATTTAGCAAAATATCCTAGCATATGCACTTTGGCTCTAAAACATCACCTCAACAGAGCAGAAGGATATGACATAAAATCAGCAGTGACCTGCCTGCCTCCCTCTCAAAGGCAGAAGTAAAAGTATCAGTGGAAACTTCATGTACTGTAACTGGATAATATTGGGTGCTTCCTGCTTCTTAGTTGCTATTCTGATCTGCTGGGTCAGACGTGATAATCACTCCAAGCAGCAGTGCTTTATACCCGCCAATCAGTTGCTACACAGTGAACTATGAATAACTGACAGTCTAATCTTTAAGGGTAAGGATGGTTCTAAGCATCCACTGGAGGCTCCACTTCCCTACCACAAAACCTCGAATGCTTTAAGCAAATACTACTGCTGAATACTTCGTATTGTGAAGCTAGAGCCAAAATTATTACAAATCACCGAGTTCTCTATCAGATAATCCCACAGTGTCTGTATATTTGGCAGTTTGCCAAAGTATGCACATAAGGATTCATGAATGCTTTCTTCCATTTTCTTCCAGCACTACACTGCATCTACAGGTCTGCATTACTTATTCCCCTTTGCTGAAGGAACCATTTCTTAAACTGCAGGGCTGTATCTTTGAAGAGGTGACCAGAATCTACTGCTGTAACAGGCCGTGTCACATCCCGCATCATTCAGCTTCCATGGAAATAGCATTTAAGTATTCCCCTTCCTTCCTGTTCCTGCAGCACTTTGCCTTCTTATAGTTGTTTGGACAAATGTTTGCAGGGCCAAGTTGTAAACATGGAAGAACTGCTGACTGTATGTTTTTAGAAATGAGCAATTTAAATTGGATCAGTTTAAATGGATCTGAAATCCGGTTCTAGAATGGTCATATAAATAGTTGCTCTGGCACAAAGGAAAAAGGGAGGGAAAGGACAACTGAAAACTCAGTAAGTCAATATTGCTGCTGAAACTCCTCTCCACACTCCTACAACTCAAGCCAACAGCAGGGGTGCAGCATAAGACAGGTAAATTAGAATTTACCTAACTATGCTAGTTGACACTGGCTTTTTGAAACACTTAGATACACTGGGGAATTGTTAAAAATAAAACATAATTTAAGTTACACCATTAGCTTTAGCAAAAGTCCTGGGTGCCACTAAAAGCAGCTGCCTTTTACTTCTCTTTTCAATGCTGCTCCCCTCATACGCCCCTGCATATTCTTAGTTTTTAGCTAACAAGCTAGGAACCACATAATCACAGGGCAAGTGGATCAACACAAGTGCCATCACAAAGGTGGCAGCAGGAATGGATCTGACCATCTCAACAAGAGTCACTGTCAGCATGGTTTTAGGTGATGAGGAAAATACCCCCTGATTTACCGCCTGTAAACTGCTCTTGATAGAAAGCATAAATTCTATTTGGTAGACTTGAGTGTACAATAAAAAGATTTCACCCTTTCTAGTTGTATACCACTTAGGTTTTTCAACATTATACAAGGCTGACCTTAAATTTAACTAAATTCTGTACAGAATAGAATATTTCTAAATACGTGGCTTATTACACTTGCAATACAGCACATGTAGAACTCAATACCACAGTTTACAAGCAAGTCTCCCTAAAACAGCCCTCAAAAAATTCTGCTCATTTAATGCTTGTTTATGCTTGATAGAGTAACACAGATTAAATAATTTGAAGATGTATAACTTATTAGTTAAGTACCTGGTTAATCCAAGCACAGAAGCTATATGAGTCAAACTCCTCCCCTTGCCCAAAGACAACCTTCTTTACCTGAGGTGATCTTTCTTTACCACAGATGATCTTCGTTCCTATATGCAAGATGCAGTTCCTTTCAGCAGGCAAAGTACCGCCATCTCTTCCTAGGTGCAACCATCAATCTGTCCCTCCCCACTTACCCCAGCAGATGCCATCCCCATTTCTCCACATTCTTTGGAGTCATGACAATGTAATTGGTGTAAATTAAGCTCTGTACGCACTGACTATTCACTATTCCTTCATTCCTTCCAGGGAACAGTACTGGACAAGAAGCAGCATCCCATGGGCATCTGATAATGCCACTGTTTAAATTAACGTGGACAAAGCAAAGTTGACAAAGTTCAACTGAAACTATGCCCATACACAGAATTCATCAGGAACATACTGTAGACAAGTAACCTGGAGTCACACAGAATTCTCTAAGCCTGAGCTTACATGTTTTGGAATTGGTCTCAGCACAGGTCCCAAACACTGTAAATACTTTTTAAAGTTTTAATCACAAAGAAACTTTTACAGTCACAGTATTAATACTAACCTCACCACAAAAATCACACTGTTGATACATTAATTCGTTACCATGAAAAGGACAGAAAAAGCAATAAGGACATGAAAAAACTGTGAAAAAAGTCAAGGTTGAGCATGTAGGTTTTCATATAATTGTTTAGGATTATGTCCAAGCTCATGTAAGAAATTCTATTTTGAACAAATGACTTGTTACCTGCTGTAATCCTACAGGTCTAATATGCAAGTAGGTTATTGGCTACTCCCCACTCCTCAATAAAGATCAACAGCTGTATGATACACTAGGTAACTTTTAAATGGTAAAAATACCCATACACTAACAGTGAATTTGATTTTTAACATGTTACAAATTATTTTTACCTATTATAATAATTATCTTTTGTCTGGGAGCTAAATCCTGATATTTAGAAAGCTGCATATGAAAATAGAACTATTAGTGTAGTTCCACATTACTAAAGCAAATTTGTTCACTGAACTACTTGTTTATCATGATATCAAATAAGCAGCAGACTAATTAAGTTTTCTCCAGCAAATCATTTTCATGTGTGTTTTAAACTTGCCTTATGCAAAATAAAATCTTACCTTTATTAGTAGGACTGCCACAATGTACTCCACTTATGCTTTGGACAAAAATATGTTGCAATGCACTATATATGCAAATAAGCTTTGTTCTGTCATGCAGCATCCGGCACTTGATATACAGTCAATTGCAGCAGCACCCAGTCTTTTTAGGGCCAATTTTTTTTGCACAGCAGATGGAAACAGCTCATTTTCCAGTAAATACATTTTCATGGGTTGATTGTAAGTAAACAAAGCCAAACATCTGTTTAGTTATTAATTTTGGTATCCATTTCTCTAACTTGCATTATCCCGCTTAATTATCAACACCAAAGAAAGCTAGTAGAAGTCAGACACTTCAAGTTGATGCGGTTAGTACAAAAAAGGAAAATAACAGGGAACACTCAAAGCACTCTTCAAAGACCATCATGCAAGTGTTGCAGAAAGTTAAGCCCATCACCCATTTTCTGTTTACCCTTGCAAGGACTTAATTACACGTGCAGCAGTCTTTGCATAGCACCCATTTAATCCATGCCACCAAAATGGTAAACTTGGTAGTTACCAATCATTTAGATGGGGGTCAAAAGGACTAATGTCTTAGATTGCTCTTAATCATAAGATATCCTCAGACAAACCTCCCCAGTCTTCATTCTGGCTCTACAAACACAAAAATCAAGCAGCAGTGAAAATGCAATACCAACTACATCACTTAACAAAAAAAAGAAAAAAAAAAGAAAAAAAAAACCAACAAAACTAAAAACCCCAACACCCACCCATTTATTTACAGCTTATTTCCATTTAAAATAAAGTTAGAAAACATTCTAAACTACATACAAAAGCAAATTCAGTTATTTCACTCAAATGTGTTACAGCTACTGTTATTCTTTAAGTTAATACAATTTTATTAAATCCTACTAAAAGTCCACTGCTAAGAAAGCAAACAACAGAAATGCTTAAGTAAAAAACATCTGTTCAAAGACAAGTAGACGCATTAAAAAATCTCTTATTTTTCATTTCTTAACAAGATAAAGGGTGTTAGTACATTAAAAGAATAAGTTCTAGAGATTTCTTTAGAAAGCTTCACCTGTGCTTGAAGGAATATTAATTTAAAGACTGTTTTTTTAAAAGAGAACTTAAGATCAGTTGTTCATTATTGTAACAGATTGAGAGCGTAACAGAATAGGATGCTACCAAATTTACATATATTTAATTCAGTGACTGTTTCACACGGTATTATTACTAACATTGATGTTAAAGTAAGACTTGTTCCATGAAGAGAAATAAGAGTTTCATTCAACTTATCTTCCTATCATCCTGAAGTAATTTAAATAACTGAATTCAAGATCTATGTAATCATATTTACTATTATGTCATCACTGTTACTTGCTGGGCCGCATGTGATAAGCCAGCTATTTTCATGTAGTAATGCTTGGTGCAAAAAGTAGAACATTTTCACTTTAATGCATCTGTTAATCAAACATACTTAAGATTCCTCAAAGAACTGTGAACAAGTGAAATTGAGAAAACCTCAAGACTTTTTTTTGGCCTTTTTAAAATCAAATTTTCAGCATCAGATTTAAAATACATACACTTTTATGCATCTTGATATCCATCACCAGAACTACTACCGTTGCTAGATAGCTTGGCAACAAATAACATAGCTTCTCCTTTAGAAGAAAATAAAAACCGCAAAACACACAACAGCAACGTGCCTGACATCTGTACAACACACAGATAAGACCATGACGAAATGAGACGCTAAAAACCAAACACAATGGGATACCCCCTGGGGGCATTCATATTCTTTTCACCTACTATTCTGTGGCACTTTAAAGCTATTTTCACAGGTAGTGAGAATTTTAGGAAAGGGTAGTAACATTGCAACATGGCACATCATCTCGGACAATTCTCAGACACCACAGTAAAAATGGAATTTTCTTCCCACTATCTCAAGGTTCAAACATTAACATTGCTCTTTGCAGCATTCTGCCAGATTCAGGGAACATGTTTTATTAAAATGCAGATTAATGTGCTTGTTCAGAAAGAGCATCTAATTTTGAAGATAAGACACTCCTTACTGTCAAGCAGTCTTCTGCAATTGTTCATTGAATTTACTGTTTATTGACCAAAAGCACGCAACTAAGCTCCTGAGAACAGCTATGGCATATGCAGCAGTGCTAAAATTTTCATCATATCACCCTGATGCAGTGCTGCTACATATGGCAACAGAAGAATATCTCTGGAGAAAAATCTATCAGTTCACGGTACAGATAATAAATATACCCTTAATGGAATGATTATCTATGAGGAGTTTGGTGTACCTTTAATATACCCTCAACAGTTCTACAAGGATTGCTTACATCAACGAATGATCAACTTTATAGGTAGTTTTGTGCAGTGGGTGTTGTTGATTAGTATTAGAATTCACATGAGAACTAAACAGTTACCAGACAGCAAGGACTCCACTTACACTAATTTGTCTTTCTTATAATTGAAACTTCCTAATGTTTCGATTTGCAGAACTGACAATGCATACTTAACAGTTATATGGAAGACTCCTTCCTCACAACTTGTTGATTCTTAAGAACTTCTAATCAGCATTTCGATTTCTTTTAATAGAGTAAGATTACTCACATCTTGCATGCATACACACTAAACAAAACAGCCAGGAAAAAAGGCAAATATTATGGAGACATATTTACTGAAATGGTATTTTAAAGTTCTGCACAAAAGCTGCTCTGGTGAAAAGCAGACTGCTTTCAGTCATTTTCAGTTCATAAAGACAAGGATAGATTAAGATCTGACAACATGTTTCTGGAAAGAAAACTGGATTTCTAAGGCATTTAGAAATCACAGCCTGCAAATCTTTGATAAATCCCAAGCATCATGGCACATCCCGAAAAGTGAGAAACTTCACAAAGAACATCAAGAGATATTGAACTGCATTTTTCAAAAAAGAATCAAAAGACTTACATACAGACCAGTAAAATATTTAAGTTGTCAGAACAAAAAAAGCAGTCTGAGAATGGGAGGGGGGTGAACTGTGATGCCCAATCTTCCTGAATACTCTATGCCACTTTTTCAAGACTCCTCCTTTTGCTTTAAACAGATGATTAGGATTTGCTAAGTATTTGCAGGAAAGCCTACTCCGCAGTACGAGGACAGTTCAAAAATATCTATTAAAAATGTGGAAACACCTTTGATATCAAGGTTTACAGACCTGTCTCCTACTACTAAGTTTACAACTAGTTGTCTTTAGAGGTTTGTTCCAAAGAGAAGCGATGTTCCTGTGACGCCTGCTTATGTGTATTTTTACGGTTCATTCCACCTGAAGTCCAGCTGAATTTATATTAGGCATTTATGAAGCTATGACGGCTTCTTAAAAAAATGTTGGCAGGTTTTATCAGTGACTTTCTGAACTCAATAGCCTACAGTACAGTCAATGACAAGCAAGATAGTCATAAACACATATATATATATATGAAGTCAGCAATGCAGTTCTGAAGATTTTAAGTCACTTTCTACTTGAACAGAATGCTGCAAAGAGCAAAGAAATTAACACAAAAGATACACAAATAATAGATGATAGCATGAAAAGGCTCGGAACTTTAACTGACATGTTTGGAAATAACACACTTGAGCATTTCCACACAATCAAACACTTTGTAACTTTAGTATCTCTTTGCTCTCCACCTGCGAACAACGAATTTAAGAGGTAGTGTAGTTTGTATGACCACAAGAATAACCTATATCATAACTGAACAACAAATAAGCAAATTTTCTTAAGATGCACATAAATTCTTCCACAGTGAAGGATATTATATATACAATGTTATAGAGCACAACTGTAGTCAAGCATGTATAGAAGACTTACTTCATTCAAAACAATAACCATTTTCAAGGTGCATCAACCATTCAGTTGATGTGGGAAAACGAACACAAAAGCAAATGACCTCTTCATTTAGGCCCAATATGCTTTATCTTGGTTTTAAGTAATATGTTTTGTGACAGACTATACCAGTCTTTAAGAACAAGAAATTCAACTTTTTATTCCCAAGACTGGGAGACGGAAAAACCCTACCTCTCACACTCGTAGTATCTTACAAAAAGTCATTTCCACATGCATGCATTTCCTCGCCTACTACTTGGAAAGCACCTACACTTTGAAGAGCACAATTAAGAAACATGTAATACCTCAAAACGAAAGCAACGTTGTTGCATGTACAATCACAAATTGGACTTTACCTATCACATAAAACTAGAAATAGTTTCATTCCAGGTTCTTAAATGATGTCTAGAACCAACACCATAAACAAGCTCACTTTATTTTTGATCCATGTATCAGAGTTGATACCTTCAATATAAATGAACAAGGCATACACTTCACACTTAAACCAAAAGATCAAACAATCTAACTGCATTATAACCTCTCTCCTGCTACATATCCAACATCCTTCAGGGACTGAAGTCTGAAATGAATTCTACCAAAGTGTCAGCTACCAAAACACTACCACAACTTACTGTGTCTTCTACAAGCTGGGAGGGGTTCCAAATCCACAAAGATCATAGCTATTTCCTAATCTTTAAATAATGAACAACGTATCCCTTCCTCACTCATGGTAACTCTGATAGCATCCCACATATACCTTCTAAACTGTAATTACAGATCAGTATCTGTGCCTAAAATCAAGCACATACATGTCTTAAGAACTTCAGTCTTAAACTGACCAACCAAGCTGACTACTTGAAACCGAGCCAGAAATTTCACATGAAGAACAGACCACAATCAAAGCAGTCAGATCACCATTATAATAAAGACTTCATGATTCACTCTTGTTCCACATTGAGAGGAATACAGGTATAGCTGAGGCAAATACTGTCACTGCCAACCTAGGAAGGCAGTCTATTTCAGTAGTCTATATTTAAGAGCTAACATTACGCGAAGACTGAATTAATTGCATTAATTATGGTTAAGTTTCTCAGGGGACTAGTGAGAAACAGGTTCTTACAAAGGCTGCTTCCTAAACCAGACAAAAAAACCTTATACTCCCACCTACCCCAGGCTTAATATCAGGGATCTGTCATTGCTAATGCTAACATTCCTTTGTTTTGTCATATCTCAAGGACAACCTAATACCGTCTCTCCACTACTATGCATACCTTCAAACCTACAGTTTCCAATTAGCATATTTCATCTTCAAGAAGAAAATTTTCATAGCATATGTAGGAAATTCAGCAAATTTTCTTTTCCAAAGATGTTCATTCTAAAATGAAGAGCTTAAGTCTACATAGCAACCCTAAGCATCTAGCGCAAGTCAGATGACATTAACAATTTAAGCACCCTTGTGGATATAAGATGAAGTGAGAGCTTGAAATAGCAAAAGAAATAAGGTCAATTGATAGCCTATCTATTATTCTTTATGGGGAAGGACTAGTAGATACTACCTAAGGACAAACTGGAAGAGCCTAAGAAAAAACATTCACATAACTTTTAGATTTTTGATCATAACTAGAATATTGATGGAAACAAGTGCAATTTGTCAACAGATCCACTGGCCTTTTTATTGAGATACTGCTTCCAAAAAATGCATTTTAAAATGTTCTAAGTGTTCTGCAATCAACTACTAAAAGAACACATACACGCCCTAGAAAAGAATACTGGTGGACAAGAAGGGGATAATTTGTGAAATACTCTTATAAATATTACATAGGATGACTAACAAAAGGCATTTCCACTGAAAGCCAAAATTTAGGAACTTTTTTCTACTTCAGATGAAGATGAGCAAGTCGGTATAGTTTTGCTTTTAAATTCAAACATAACTTCCTGCTTTAGATATGAGAATACTTAACTCCTTGATTTTAGTGATAATGAATGACCATGAATTTCCAAGCACCACACTGAATTACTTGGACCACCAAATAAAAACACAACAATTAAAATTTTAAGTGAAAAAAAAAATCAGATCCGCTCTTTTCCATAGAACACATTTTGTTGCTAGTCTCATGCATTAAGTATCATGAAATCATGCACAGGATTATCTTTTAACTGTTGCACACATTACGCATGTATAAAACTCATGCAACAACATACTGCATTTGCCAATTTTCTTCTCTCAGTATAACTGAGCTGTACCCGCAAGCAAAAAAAATCACCTTTCAGAAATGCATGCCTCTGTAATCACTAGTATTTAAAATTTCTATAGCAAACAAGATATAAAATTATTAAACAAGACACATAGCAGCATTCTTTTGAACAGTATTTCTAGCAATAGAGTTACAATGAAGCATGGAAGCACCAATACAATTAGTTTTTACTACCATTCATATGGATAACACAGACGCTATTGACAACTGACTATTGGTAAATTATCAGGTGGTAATAAATGGGGTCGAATAGGGAATGAATATTTGACCTGAGCACATTATTGAAGAGCTAACAAGAAAATGAAGCGGAAAAAGGCTTAAAAAGTTAGTAAGTTTCAGTCAGACGACTCTAGCAGTTAATAAGTGGACTGCACACCAAGAGCTTAATAACAAACTGAAGGAGGTGCTCAGAAACAGAAGCACATCCTGGAAAACTGCCACAGAAAATACAAGTAGGCAAGGTTATTAAGGACTAATTCACTATTGAGCAATTTATGCCTCTGAATATTTTTTTTAAACATCACGCAAATAGCCTCTTAATGTATTTGTAATGATTTTCCTTTGTGTAAATATTCTCTACAGCTTTTAATCTTTAAGGAGCTTCGTACATTAATACACATAGTGTTACTAATTAATAATGTTATGTATTCAACACCGATTAATAATTTTGAAGTTAGGCAATATGAGTATTCAGGGCCAAATAAAAGTCCCTTTGTTGCCCATAATTAGAATCTGACATGGTCAAAAACAAATACAAAACAACCCTGCTAGAAATGGTTTGCATTTGGAATCAAACATTTCATTCCTGTAGCTTTGAAATATTCTCATAAGCAGAAATTAGCTGAAGGTATCAAAAAGTCTCCAGTTGTGAGAAACTGTTATTTTAACAACCCTTTTCAAAGTCAGCATGCACATAGCAGTAGTTGATACAGAAACAAACCTCTGCACAGAGTCCAACTTTATTGGAAACTCAATTTAAATATGAACTCCAACTTTTATGGGCTTTATAAACTAAAAACCAGATACATGCAGTAGTTTTATACTTGATCAACACCCAATATAACATAAGAATCAAACATATGACTACAGTAGTGCTGTGATAAACTGTTACATTCCAATTCAATCAGAAAAGATTTAATAAACCTTGGCAGAACAGAAAATCTCACAGAGATGGGGAAAGGAAGGGCAATCAGAGTAAGGCTATCAGGGCAAAGTCTTCCTTTGAAAAAGTGATATATCCTTTTGTGTAAAATTTTTTAACTTGAAATTATATTAAATCTAGAAAGAGAATGCTAATTGTTTGGACAGAAAATCAGTAATTAATTCCTAGAGATAGAATACATTTTTGCTTTAGAAGAGCTCTAAGAAAATGGTGAAAATAAAATTCAAGATCAGTGAGAATGCGAAAAAATACAGTAATTCTATTTTATGTATAAGTGTGCATTTGCAGGAGACAAACTGGATAGATAACTGATCTGTTACATCTCTTTTCATATAAAAAAGAGCAAAAGATTTTAAGAGAATAAATGGATTATTTTCCCCCCAATTTGTAAACTGCAACAGAATTTCTGGTTAAGATAATTCCTGCAAAACTAAAAACTGCATCAGAACACAAGCAATAAATAAGCACATGTATTTCCTTCCTAGAAAAATTTGGGTAGCAAAGCTGTGTGTAATAGCTGACCTTGTTCATGACACTAACTAACTGTTGACAGACAAGAACTTTAATGTGTTGTGGATTTGCCTGTCCTCTGAAAGGATTACAAACACAACTACAAGGGTGAAGAACATTATGTGTTTCTCCATCCTGTTAATACCACGTTCAACAAAAGAGTACCAACTGGAACACAGAATATTATACAAGAATTAAGCAATTAACTCACAGGACAAAATAACAAATTGAAGGTTCACATGAGGGCAAAAGATAGAGGAGCTTACATTTCTACAAAAACTTACCAGTGAACCTCAGCACATTTAAAAAATCATAATCCCTGTTAAACTGTACATTCCACTGACTTGCACACAAGACTGATGGTTCCCCCAGCATAGCAGAATTTTGTGACTCCCATTTAGACATTTGAGGACCCTAACATTGACCTCAAGACTACAGTAATTAAGTAAAAAAAAAAAGAAAAACAAACAAACCCCACACCCCACCATAGGATGGAGAAACATGGGGAAATGATATTAAGTTTTTCTATGCCATTGAACCCCTTCCCATCAAACGTTTTCCAAAGAACAGTGGTAGAGTCACAATCTGTCTGTCTTAAAAGTTAGTAATGAACAACAAAAGCATTCAAAGAGAAAAAACAAATGTTCTTATACTTAATTCTGTATGTTTCTATGACACTACTATTACTGCTTTGTCAACTTAAAAGACAGAAATGTGCCAGAGTAAGCAACCTATAGCAGAAAGGCAGGTCATTAGAATAAGAACTATACCTGAATGAGTCTCAAAGAAGAGAGTCTAGCTTCTGGATTTCAGCAATGAAACAGTAAAGAAGTGAACATGCATCAGGTATGACAAAAAAAACTAATGGTTGATTAATAAAAAGAAGAAATGAAAGACACATGAACAAAACAAAGTTAAAGCAGCATGAACTATAATCATCTAGGTATACACATAAAACAGCCACTTGCATTTCTAGCAAAACGCAAAATCACAGTAGGTTACAACATACACATGCCAAGTAAAATTAAAAAAGCACATAATGTCATCATATTACACAACTAGAAAAACTAACCAGAAACTACATGCGAAGCATGCTAAAAAGCACCTTCTCAAGCTTAGAGAACAGAAGCTTTTTCTAGTCACAGTCTACCATGCTGATACTTCGGCGAGAGAAGCTGAATTTGCTTACCTCCTGCAAAAGATCTGCCTGTTCAATGGCTTTGAGAACATTTTTCTTGGAAGTCTCCTGAACTTCCCCTCCTAAAAGGAACTCATCCAGAATGAAATAGGCTTTTTCAAAATTGAAGATGATGTCAAGTTCACATACCTAAAAAGAACATCAAGCATTATTGCAAAATAAGAGGATACCATCTATTGAGGTATATTCTCTCACAAAACTAACTTGTTCACAGCTTCACCAAACTTCACCAAATCGAGATATTGGACTCATGGTAACACCTTTTAAGAAGTGGGGCAACAAAAAAAATAGTATCAGTCTTTGGAAGAAACAAATGAATGAAAAATCTTTTCTTTGCTTGAGTTAAAATCAGTTATAGCAAACTCTTTGAAAAGCATTTTCATTGTTAAAAGGGTTCGATTCACAACCGTCAGTCTGACATGGCTCTTCACAAGGCAAGAGAATATCCCAAATTGGAGTTCTCTTCTTGCCTGCAATATCCAAGGCCAGATCATGCAATCTTACAGAAAAATTTGAAAACACAATCTCAAATTTCTTATTCATCCTGTGCATTTCCTACTTAGAAGGACTAGGAAAGTAGAAGGATGAACAGCAGTTTTTCTAAAAGTGCTTATGTACATTACTATAGTTGTTTGTGTGTGCTATCTGGGTAAGCAGATGCCTGCCTTTTCTTTTCTTACCCCTCCTGCTAGTTCACAACCAACTGCCTCCTTCGGAAGCAGACATAAGAAGTGCTCACACACTACAGCAGTGCCAGGGAGAAGAAAGCTGGGTGCCTAGACAGAAAGCTAAAGATAAGATTTTATGTGACCTCAAGTGAGACTATGAAATGAAATAAATACAGGCAATTAACACCACATTATTAACAGTTCGCCTCCTAAATTAAAAATTTAATTTTGTATTTTAACAGTTACGTAGGCAACTATCAGTTTAGTTTGGACAAGCAAGCAACATAAAACGTGTAAGATACACCATTTCAACAGCTCATTGATCATGTTTTTTAAAAGTGCTGTGGGCATAAAACAAAATGACATAATATAAAGAGACTGTGAACCTATAAAAATTAAAAAGAAATTACTAACTCACACTGCCAAAATACTTGTCAAGGAGTTCTACATAGCGATGAATTATTTCCAGAGTTATTAGTTCATTGTCCTGATCTTCAATAGCACAGCAGAAATAGAGGCTTGCGTATCTGTAATAAAAAAAATGATCCTGGTGTTAGCATAAGAACACGAGCAAAATGAGTGCACTTGAGAGGTATTAGCTTCTAAGTGGTCCTTCATACCCAAGTTTACCATACTGTTACTCTAAATCAACAGCCATGCAAGTTCTAACAAAGAATGCCTGCAAGACCAGCAGACATACGCATGTACAAAAGGGATCTGCCTCCTCGAGTCAAGGAAGGCTTCAGTCTTTACCATCCTTTTGATGATGGAATTAAATTAGCCTAAGAAGTGGCTGGAAAAAGAAGTATGTTTGATTTTTTGGCCTCCTGGCAGAGTTCTGAGGCAAGATATTTTCTCTATTATCTGTAACATCCAGACACTGGTATACTAATCAACAGATTCAATCTTAAATTTATATCACATAAGCCACACACAGAGAAAATAAAAACTATAGAAAAAGCCTTGGGAAAGATAAATTGGATTTGGTCTTTATAGACAATTTAACAGATGTCAACTCCAAATTGTTTTGAGTTGCAACAAATTGCAAATTCCAAAACTAACACTAATGTCATATACCCCAATTGCTATTAAGTCAAGAACTCAATCGCTACCAACTGCTCCGGTATCAGACTAAGGAGAAGCCATCAGCTAGTTTCTAGCAATCCACTTCCACCTTGGAAGACAAGGAATTCTTTACTTCCAGTTCCACTTTAACAAAAAGACCATCCAATTCTATCTTGCACTACTCATACACCTTTTCCAATCATGTTTAGAAAAGTTGATGCAAAAACAAAACAGGAATGAAGGCTTGAAAAACCCATTTAGTCTTTTCTGAAGTGCCAAAACCATATGCCATACAGGCACACGTGGCACAAATGAGATTTCAAGTAACACCTGTTGTAACTGATATTTTACATGAACCAGAAAGAGCTTTTGTTTGCCTGTTTAGAGAGGACAACTGGCCACATTAAGCACACTTAGAGTAGCCAGCCCTATTTAAAAAGAAGTCATTCAGATGTGAATGGCAAGTTTAAGATGCATATTTTGTTTCCCATACGCATACACCTTTTTAAACATTACACATACTTTAACAGCTGGGACTTTGCTCACCCCCAAATAAACAGTCAGGGTTTTTAGCTAGATGTCCTGCAAAAAAATCCTTGTATTTTATACTATGTTCCAATTTGTCTCCCCGACACTCATCATTTATGACCTGAAAGCCTCCTCCCACTCTCCCCTAGCTGAGTCAAACTGCTATGGTTTCATCACGAACAACCAATCGGAGTGACTTTTATTCAGAAGTTTTAAACTTATAAAAAAATTACTGCCTATGATTTCTTTCCATCCTAGCACAAAACATGATGTGGGAGGGAGAAAGGAAGACACCTCCATCGAAGCACTTAACACTTTAATTCCCTTGCTCTTTCATCTCTTCACCGTGATGACTACTAAGTTCATCAGAAGTTCTATCTAAGCTCAGTTCTTTTGATTTTACACTGTAGTGTTTGTGCCTCGCTAATTTTTCAAGGACATTTACAGTTATTGTAATAGCTCACAAAGTTCAACCTGTATAAGGCACCTTTTAGACAAAGCTATTTTAAGAAGTATTGGAAAGTGATACTATAAAGAAAAAAATATTTTCACACCTACTGAGGAATTTATAAGTCAAACTCAGGAACTTGAACAGAAGTCTACGGGATCTCATAAGATGCATCCCAGAGTCCTGAGGGAACTGGCTGATGTAGTTACCAAGCCACTCTCCATATTTGAAAAGTCATAGCAGTTAAGTGAAGTCCCCAGTGACTGGAAAAAGGGAAACATTGCACCCATTTTTAAAAAGGGTAGAAAGGAGGACCCTGAGAGCTACCAACCTGTCAGCCTCACCTCTACACCTGGCAACATCATGGAACAGATCCTCCTAGAAGCGATGCTAAAGCACATGGAGGACAGGGAGGTGATCCAAAACATGGCTTCACCAAGGGCAAATCTTGCCTGACCAACTTAAAGGCCTTCTATGATGGAGCGACTACATCAGTGGACAAGGGAAGAGCTACGGATGCCATCTGTCTGGATTTCTGTAACACCTTTGACACGGTCCCCCACAGCATCCTTCTCTCTAAATTGGAAAGATAGGATTTGATGGGTGGACTGTTCGGTGGATGAGGGATGAGTTGAATGGTTGCATCCAGAGGGTAGTGGTCAACAGCTCAATGTCCAGATGGAGGATTGGTATCAAGTGGTGTCCCTCATGGGTCTGTATTGGGACCAGCACTGTTCAATATCTTCATCAATGACATTCATCAATCTTCATCAATGACATCACAAACAGTGGCATCAAGTACACCCACAGCAAATTTGATGATGACACCAAGCTGAGTGGTGCAGTTGACACATCTGACAGGATGCTATCCAGAGGGATCTGGAGAAGCTCAAAAAGTGGGCTCATGTGAACCTCATGAGGTTCAGCAAGGCCAAGTGCAAGGTCCTGTGCCCAGGTGAGGGCAACCCCCAGTATCAATACTGGCTGGAGGATGAAGGGATTGAGAGCAGCCCTGCCCTGCTTGGGGGTACTGGTGGATGAAAAGCTGGACATGAGCCGACAATGTGCACTCACAGCCCAGAAAGCCAACCATATCCTGAGCTGCATCAAAAGTAGCACGGCCGGCAGGTCAAAGGAGGTGATTCTGTCCCTCTACTCCACTCTGGTGAGACCCCACCCAGAGTACTGCATCCAGCTTTGGAGTCCTTAGCAAAGTAAAGTCATAGACCTGTTGGAGTGGGTCCAATGGAGGGCCACAAAAATGATCAGAGGGCTGGAGCACGTCTCCTACAAGGACAGGCTGAAAGAGTTGGAGTTGTTCAGCCTGGAGAAGTATTGCAGTCTTTCCAGTACTTAGAGGGGGCTTATAAGAAAGACAGGGACAGACTTTTTAGCAGGGCCTAAAGTGAGAGAACAAGGAGTAATGGCTTTAAACTAAAAGAGGGAAGATTTAGGCTAGATATAAGGAAGAAATTTTTTACAAGGGCGGTGAAACACTGGCATGGGTTGCCCAGAGGTGGTAGATGCCCCATCCCTGGAAACATTCAAGGTCAGGTTTGATGGGGCTCTGAGCAACCTGATCTGGCTGAAGACATCCCTGCTTATTGCAGAGGGAGTTGGGTTAGATGACCTTTAAAGGTCCCTTCCAACCCAAACTATTCTGTGATTCACATTCAGATGAGCAGCCCTGATTATGACGAAGTGTAGTGAAGCTGTTCCCTTGCAGTGCTTAAACACAAGTTGAATCACATACCAGCAGACCTTATTCAAATCAAATTTGACTCAAATATTTGAACTTTATCCACATGGGACATTCCTTTTGTGCTTCCCTATTACTGAAGAGTGTCTTTTGATGCACACAACTATTGTATACAAATTCCCCAAAAAAAGACAGGGGCAGAAGAGAGAGGGAGACTACCTAACATAAAATACTTTCCCAGAAAGTGATCTGCTGTCAGTGTCCTCATTTAAAAGAAAACAGAATATACTTTTGAAAGACTTTATTTGGCAGCCAATGGGTAGACTACACATTCAAGCTCTGCCAATTGCAGTTTACAGAAACTACTCAGTGGGCTTCTTAAAACAAAACAGAGGCCTGGGTATCTATCATTATATGCAGAGAATATTTTTCAAAGTATTTTTTAAGTAGCAAGCGTGACTAATGGATCACTAGTCAATAAAGGAAACAAATGCAGATTCAATAAGCCCACATGGCAAAGAGCAGAAAAGTATACACAAGTCAGCCATCACTGCAAAGGGCAGGAGCATACTACAAAGGTATACCCTTTCTTCAAGCCCAATTTCTCAAAGGAAATAGTTTATTCTCATGTTTTCCCTCTGCAGGCCAGGGCTTCATAAAAAAGTGTCCACATATAGTCTACGACAGCTAAACTACAGGTTTTGCCAGGTGTAGAAGCTTACATGGAGAGTGTCCATACAAAGACAAGTAGGTTACTGTGCTCCGGCTGAAAAAGATTTCTGCTCTGCAGAAGCATTTTTTCCTAATGAGCCTGACAGAAACCTGTCTTTCATATGCAACCAATGAAAAGGCAAATCCTGATAGGAAAGTATGCCACATCACACAAAAGCAAATGTAGTTCGGTCTGAAAGAGACATTCTGCTCTTTTTACTCCTATTGCAATTGAGGGGCGAAGGGAGGGGGTCTTAGTAGGTATTAGTAGCAGAATCTTCAGCCCCTAGTCAGCTGCTTACACTCATTTAGGGAAAATACTTTATGATAAACATCCTCCATTTGTCAGAAAGGGGGCAAAAACAGTTTGAAAAAATGACTTAAGAATGTAATATGGAATAAAAGAACAAAAGGGAAACAAAGGAGGTATAAATACTCATACAAATTCCTGCCTTCAGGTAGATGACCTTAGCTTTTTTTTGTGGAAGGAAAGAGAAATTCACAAACCTCCCCCCCAACAGTTGCACTAGTTCAGTAGTGGGAAGCCTCACAATTGGCAGACAATGCTTCAGCAGTTCTCCACTACGATCTGCTCACAGCCAAGTTCAGTAGTTCTGCTGGGTGGCCAGGTCACTGCAGGCAGAGCATAACCTGCAAATCCTACCAGTTCACCTACTAGATGTGTTGGGTTGGAAGGGTCCTAAATTCTAACTGCAGAAATTTAAAGCATACAAACTTTGGCAGGAGCCAACAATTAAACTACCTTTAAGAGGCAGACAGGTGCTTAAGGGGGCCCAAGAATCTGGAGTTTGGTGATAGTTTACCACAGCTGACCCAGTGAAATCTGGGACTACTTAAATTGTGCTTGGCAAAAGATTATTTTTTTTTCCTCCTCCAAAAAAAATTTACACATCTCTTTAATAAAAAAAGAAGTTCTGAGACTCTGGGACAGGCAGATCTGTCACTATTCAGCCAAAGATACAGAAATCAACAACAATAACACTACCCAAGATAAGCATTTTCTTTTACAGTTTCTTGTTTCAGCAAGACTACACCCCCCAGTAGTTTTAGAAATGAACAAAAGCTTGCTACTATTAATCCTCCAAGAAAAAGCTGTTGCTTCTTGATGCTGGAGATCCTCCTAGTGCCACATAAACTACAATCCCTTACAATGAGGACCTAATCAAGTTAAAATGCCCAAACACAAGTACCTAATTCGCTATAATCACCACATTCAGTCAGTTTTACAGAGCCACCTTATCAACACCATAGTAACATAGTAACATAGATAAAACTGGCAGTTAAGATGTACATAAGGAAAGACAGGGATGTCAATTGCTGGGCATATACCACTAGCCACAAGACTGCACCTTATGTTCAAAATATTTTCAGCTAAGAGGCACACTACTTGAAGAATGAGCTCTTTCATGGCTTCTTTCCAAGGGGCCGGGGGGGAGGGAAGGGGTGGCAAAAAGAAAGTTTAAAAACTTATTTTTCCATAAGTCTTTAACTTAACCTATGATTATAGTTATTTTATGTTAAATTAAAAGATGATTGCCACAACATTAAGGGCAGCACAAACTATGACAGTTTTGTAAGTTTATACTGCAAATACAGTTCCAAGCTGACACATAAAAGCAAAACCACAATCCTTAATTGAATTACCAAAGTAAACCCTCACGATTTCAGTTAACCAAATGCTAACAAAGTAAAATTCACATAAAAATCATGTTATTCCACAATTTCCGATTTTGACTGCAATATACTACACAAAGAAAATAACTTATGCTGCCAGAAGCTAAAATACTGAACAGCTGAGATCTCCAAAGAGAAAAAAAG
>KZ505749.1:51854-81779 GCA_002844005.1 Limosa lapponica baueri | reverse complement strand
GCCTATTCTTCTGGCTACAGAACAGCTGTGGCAGCAGAAAAGCATTGCTGGAAATGCTTTCGTGTGAAAATGTGGATGGTCTGAAAGGAAAGCCAATTTTCTGGCGTTTCAAGGAATGCTGTAATAATTGTACTTGAGGAAAATTGGAAATATCTACTTCCCGTTTTATTGTAGAGGTTATAATTGTAAAAGAAAAGTGACATGAGGATGAGGAGGGGTACATGGAACCCAAATCACAGAATCTTCGTGGCTGGAAGGGACCTTTGAGATCATCGAGTCCAACCACAAAACTGTATGGGTAAGGCAGTCACAATATTAGAGGTCAGGTAGAAAGTGAGAACTACTGCTGTAGGGGCTTGTTCCTGCCACAGTTAATGTTTGTTTAGCAGCCATCCCCTTCTCATTTGAATTTAGCTTTCATCAAGCGTGCGATCAGATGCGTATGGATCTGTTATCTCGTAGTGTCTTCCCTTACACCAGTGTATTGTTTTGCCCTCAATAGTTGCAGTTTCTCTTGTTTCTTGTGAGGCTATTCCATGGTCTAAAATACCCTAAAATGTCCTTGTTAAGAAAACTTTCATAAATGATCTGTTTCCTAATCTGCACTTTGCTGTTCTTGAATCTAGCATCCTATATCCCATGCGTTCTCCAGTACGAGTGCGTGCAGACTTTGAGTGCTTCTAGGTCTTCTAAATCATTATTTAATCCAGCAACCAACTTTTATTCCTCTTCATCGGACCTACTTCCAGCGTATTAGCATCATTATGGTAGTGGGAGCTCAGAAATGTATTTCTGAAGGAGTCACACCACACCTGTATAATGATTTGTCACTTCCCGGCTCAGTGAAATATTTCTGCCTGTGGATCAAACCATGCATTCTACAAACACTTGATTGAAATCAGACAAACCACCCAGAGAGTTCAAGAAATGTATGTATTTTATTGGGATCAAGGCAAACTCTGAAAGCTCTACTGTTTTTGTTGTTGGTTTTTTTTTTTTTTATTCTGTGTCTTTGTTTTAATTTTTCGTCAGTTTTTCCTGCGCAGTTTCAGTTTGTGGTTTCATCCAGTGATACAAGGGCAGTTGTTCCACTGTTCTTCTCCCTCCTCTCTGTTACTTGGCTGGATTTCTTCAGACTTCAACCTTAATTAAATCTCCTGGTCAGTATCTGCTGTATGCAGTTGCAGGTGGTATGATAAGGCACGTGAGACCAGTGGTGTGTCAGGTGGGGTGGGAACTCTGTCTGTCCAGGTCTAGCTCAGCTGAAGTTTTCTGTCTTCTTCAGCCTGTCCTGCCGCCTCATCGCTGTTTCAGCCAGAGGATGCAATTTTCTCCAGCCTGCCCAGACTCCCACTAGTGTGATCGTTCTTTAACTCATTTCTCTCTAAAATGAGCCTGCTTATTCTAAGCAGTTCAAGGTGCGATTCCGTGGCAGTTTCAGATGATCTCAATCCCAACTTCTCTCTACCCCCCTCCTCCCATTCCCAGCTCCGTGTTCCCATCTCTTTTCCTGGGCTTTGCTGCACCTCGTGCAGGGCATTGCCAACGAGGCTGCTTTTGGCTTTACAGGGGAGGACACAATAAACAACTAAGAGAGTTGGTTTCAGGATCGAGTACCTCCATCGGGAGGGCAGTGACGAACAGAGGTAATGCTGTCCTTTCTGTTTTTGCTGTTTCTTCCAGGAACTTCAGAAGAATGTACTGTTTGCCTTTTTTTTTTTTTCAGCCTTGCGATTTGTACTAATTACCCCTCTTCATACCGACTCCATCGTTTGTTCCTGTAAGAAATTATCCTGTCACTTACCCATTAAGCTAGCAATATACTGAACTAGCTGTAATTATCAAATTAATAAAAATACATATGATGCTTAAAACAGTATTACAATAGCCTTTGAGTGTTCCACAAACCCGTGACAACACAAATGTCATGGAGTCTAATTTTAGACATGATACAGTGAGGCTTCTGTTTGTTAGCCTTTGTTGTCTTATAACCAGCTTTAACAAGATGGATTGAAAAGAATGAGCTCAGTATTTTGGTTTCTAAGCCATGAATGATAACCCCCCTGGTTTATTGTGGATGTTTTTTTAAACTGCTATAGTTATAAAATCCTTGGTATTCCATTTTAGATATAAGGCAGGTCTTCGGGGGATATATCCATTGACCATAAGACATTTGGGGTCCCCAGCCAAGAGTTTGCTCTCTCTCTTATTTCCAGCATGACTTGAGACGCAGAAGAGAACTGCCTGGAGCTGGAGAGCCAGGCTGGGAGGAAGGAAGCTGACATCAAATAAGATTAAATTTGCTTGGGTTTGCCTGGTATGTTTTATGTCAATTCTTGAGGTTTTTTGTTTGACTAGTTGCTTAGAGTTTTTTGTTTGTTTGTTTAATTAATTAGAATATAGTAGGTATGTCTGGAATATTTGTTCTTATACCAAAACTAATAAGGTCAACGTCCTGGCATTTAGAACTTCATGTACAGTGTTAGTGTCAAATCTGACGTCCCTAAAAGAATTTTGTGGTGTTTTCATTGGTAGCCGAAATTATAGGTAAGCCAAAAGGCCTTTATAGCACAAGCTATTTATTAATTCCAATGGAAAATTTGTTTATTACATTTTAACGGCTTTTTTCTTTCAGGAAAGCAACCCAGTATTTAGTAAAGAAAGTCTTTGCTTCTGCCTCCCTTTCAACCATCTCAGCACCTTAAAGAGGGCAACATACTTTAAAAAGACATACTGTATTTTTGCAGGTCTCCACAAAAGTGAGCGGTGGATGTATGAGTGAGACTCATTTTATTGTTAATTTATTTTATTCATGCTCAATATCAGACTCCATTTTCATTGACTGAATAACTATGGAGTCATTATGAAGGCAATAAGAACTGAGTTACTAGCCTTGGAAGTGATTACTGCTAGATTTTTGCCTCTTAAGCCTCCAAACAGGATGTTGCATTATTATCTGCAATTCTCTTCCCTGATGTACTGTCTGAGCATTGGCCAAACTATCAGTGTACCACTATGATTCATGCAGAACACTTAATCTCAGTGGAGCCAAAGTAAGTATACATGAGACCGTAAATGACACTTTTTATTGCTCTGCTCTTTTTTTTTTTATGTGGAGCTCTCTCTCTTGATGAAATACTATTTAGTGCAATCTAGTAGCCTGATTGCTAGATGCTAGTAAATCATCAGGTCATGCCTTGAATCCTTACCCACCTCTCTTTTCTATGTAGGTGTTACGAGTGTGCCTGTGAGAGATTTCTGGACGTTGGCATTCTTTTAGATGGGACTGGTTTCAAAGTCATGTATGGCTCTCTCTCAGGAGCGTGGGTGTCAGGCCACATATGTGATAAACGCAGCTACAAAATGAGCATCCCAGATGTTCGTCCTTGAAGCTGAATTTTCAGAGCTGAAGGAATAGTTTGAAGCTGAAGTGTGGTCTTTCAGGCTGGTTTTGAGAATTACAGAACCTAAACCATGGCTTGCACGTGTCACTTCTTGCTTTGGAAAATAAAAACCCACTTTTGAAAGTATCTGAATATGAAGAAATGAGGTGAGGGAATATGATAGGTGCCAGTCAGCAAGGGCTTGCTCTTACTTACCACGATCATTAGCCTGAGCCTCTGAAAGGCACAGCAGCCATTTGAACAAGACACACGCAAGCCAGCTGGTGGCATTGTGTATGCTGGGCTAGTCAGCAGCAGCTTTCTCTCTTTTTTACTCAGGTGATGTTCTTAACTTTTGTTTTTCAATGTTTATGTTGGATTAGTGTTCAGAGGCCCCGGAATTGAAGAAATGAACTGCTTCTCAAACATCTGTGAAGGAATTGTCACAACTCCGAAAGCTCCTTCCTGCTCCACTGCCGCAAAGTGTGCCACAGTGCAACAAGCAATTGAATGGTTTGTGAAGGAAGCGTGTGAGGAAACCTGGCTTTTCAACCTCACAAGGTAGTTGCTGGGAGGAAGGGAGAGAGAGGGAGAGAGGAGAGGAGAGGAAAGGAAAAAGAGAGGAGGCTGGGATTTCTGAGGCTGCATCAGTACTTTAAGGAGTTGTTGAGTACAGCATCTCACATATATCTTGCTCATCCTCTGGCACTCTAAGGACACAGTAGCTGCCACTGCATTTCTGAAGTGGCTGATGCTGCAGGTTAAGCAGTATGTACTTACTGGATCCATAACTTCAGATGAAGAAGTGCTTGGACAGACTTGTGCAGGGCTGCTCAGTTCTGCCCAGGAGGAGGATTTTTTTTTAATATACCAGAGCACAGCTCTGGATAGGACACCTGTGAAGTAGGACACATTCAGAGTAAGGCAGTGCATAGTTTTTCTGGAACACAGTTTGATCACGCTAAATCCACTGAAGTCCTTGTTTAGGCATATACATCCTCTTCTGTCCTTGCTCTGACACATGCCCAGCTGGTGATCCTGTAAGACCTTTTGATCCAACTGTGTGTGGGGCCTGGTCTAACAGCTCAGAGGGTACTGCCTTTTGCACCAAGGAGATAATCCAGTTTCCAACTTCTGACTTTCCAGATTGGCATATTGCTTTGTGTGACCGAGGCAGAAGATACAGACTTGCATAGCGTGTGTCCTAATTTTCAGCAGATAGAAACTTTTCATGGAAACTTGGAAACTGATCTGAATATGAAATGGTAACCCAAAACTAAAATGTTCTATATTATAATCAGACTCCTAAATCTTCCAAGCTTCCACACTGATCCTGCAGCATTACACTAAGCTTTCATTTCAAATCCTTCTGGGGAACTCAGTACAACTTCCTCTGTCATTGTAAAGAAAATATATTACGTGATCTGCCTTGTTCTTGCCACTACCGTAAATGGGCAATGCAGTCTGTAAGACCTTCATTTATTGCCATTTTCTTTTTGGCTGAAATGTTTAAAGAGGATGAAACTGGGGCAGCCAAAGGCCTGTAAACCATTTACTCCCTAATTTTAAAGGCTCAAGAAGAATTTAAATGATGCATAGTTTTGTGATGGCTATGTGCACGTTTGAGAAAATTTTATCACGTGAATTCTCATTCAAGCTGCCTCGTCCCCCTCTGTTGCCATTACTTTGTAAAACCTATCTTTGCAGTGCCACCCTCATCTTACCTTAAAGCTGCTGAACAGCAATTACAGCAAACATCTTTGCCAGGGGGCTGTGTGCATCAGTTGAAAGAGTGTGTACCTGGGATCTCTATGTTTGGGATCTCTAGGTTTTGAAGGATTTTGAAGCATGATAAAGCTCACCATGAGATCCTGTGGAAAGGGAATGTGATTTTCTAAACAAAGTCTCTGTAAGCATTTGACTGCCTCCCTTGACGCTTTCACACCCATGTACTCAAAAGCACTGAAATGCATGTGTTCAAATGATCTGGCCAAGGTCACGTGTGTAATCACACAGAGGATAAGGACACTCTGTTAAGTCCTCATTGTGGCACTGGGTTTCTTGATTGGTAAATTAACTGATTTTGGACTTGCTTTTTATACCCTACTCTAGGATGGGATGGTGTTTGGGATACTTTGCCTCACTGTTTTGTTTCACCCTTCACAAAATCATGAGTGTCATGAATGTCTTGTTGCCTTTGGGTATTTTATGGTTCTGGACTTGCTCTTCATCTTGTTTGCTACCTTATCTTTAGGTCAGTTTGTCCCTTCTCTTCATTTGTATACTGTTCTTTTTCATAAGTGTTCTACTGCTTCTCCTGGTACTTTCATACACACACATACACTCACTTTCAGTCACACTCCATGAGTACCAATCTTAATATTTGTTACAAATCACTGCAAGAGGATCAAGTAGCTCCTCCTTTTTCCCTGAACACTTTGTTCCTCAAGTGCAAGCCTCATTTTTCATTTCCATCTATACAGTAGTGTATCAAATACAGTTAGAAGCCTGTCCCAGTAAGAAGACTCCATTTACTCTCTGACTTTAGGATTCTGCCCTATTCCAATGGGTCATTAATGGAGCAATGCCAAGAGGAGATTCAATTATTTGCTCAAGTCTGAAAGGCCAGTGTTTCAAAACCGCAGAGTATGCTATTAACAAGGATGAATCCTTTGGCAGTGTATCCTTTCTACTGCAAAATACTTGCTGTGTGGAACCTAAGACCCTTATTACAAATTCATGGATGATTTTAATCCATCCTGGCAGCTTTCATAAGCATTGCAGTCATCTGGAAGCAAAAAAGATCATTGGTTTGTGCAAAGTAATGCAGCTATGCTCATATTTGATCTAGCTCTCTAGTGGGAAAGGAATACTTAGACTTTTTTAAAAAATTAATCAAGAGACATTTCTACTATATTACATCTCACCAATCTACTTAGAAGTCATGTTCAATAAGAGATAATAACTCAATGCAGAGCATCAACAAAATAAAAAAAGATGTCAAAAATGTGCACGGTTCTTGATGTGTTGGAGCAGTTGTAAAATCATGTTGTAAAACTTAACTACCAGTCGTCAGAAAGTAACAGTCTAATAGCAAAATCTGACTATCAAGAAATCCTTTCATTTCTTCATAATATTTTAACCACTCTCCCCAAAATCTGAGTTTCCCTTTGAGCCCTCTTAACTTAGAGGTACTGTTTGTTGCAGAGACAAAGCTGTCAGAAAGGAAATCGGATCTGAGAGTGAGCAGCTTTTATTTCCCTGGGGCATTATGGTGCAAAATGATAGCAACAGTCAACAAGTAACATTTATTGTGGTAGATGCTTGAATAAGTACCCAATGGGTGATTTCTAGTACAATTTTCATAATACTATTTTTCCTAGTAATCAACTGTTGTGGAAACAAAAGAGATACTGTATGATCACAGGTCAGAGAAGAAGCATGCATGGGAGAGCGTGCATTGAAATGAGTAGTGTTCCAGAGCTGCTGTGTGAAATACCATCAACCCTGATGTAAGGCCAAAACTAAAGATTCAAACTTTCAAAATTCCATCTCTTATTTCCCTAGAGCCAATCACAGCTGAGCTTTGGGTAGGTCTCCTAAATGCTATGAAATCTCTTCCTTCTCTAAGTAGAAAAGGTTTGTTCCACTTGCTCAGAGTTGCAAAAGGAACTTATGGAAAGAAAGCTTATAATTAATCTGTCTTCCCAGTCTGCCATGAAGAAATTACAGTTTTACAGCTTGCTTTGTCACTGATAAATGATATATATCTCATAATAATAAGAAGAAATGGGCATCCTTCCTCTCTGCTCAGTCATGAGTAATTTGCATTGAGAGGTACCAAAGAACAGCATAGTGAAATCACCCCCAGGCAGCTAAACAGTCTGAAGAAATTGTCTGTGCATAAACAAACTATATGTAAATTTTTTAAAAAACAAACAAACAAAAAAACCAAACCCAAGAGATCAATGCCTGAAACAGAGCAACAAGTTGAGGAATATTTAGGTTGGTTTATATTTATTTGCAAATGTTGGTAGCAGATGGTTACCAACATTTCATCAGTATAGCTGTTTAAGCAACTTAAAAGCTGTAGCAAACAGCACAATTTATGTAGCAGCTTGCCTTCTTCAGCCCACTCATAACTTGTGTTACTCAGAACAACTCCCATTACAATTCATCACACAGCTAAGTAGCTGAAAAGGAAATAGATGCAAGTGCAAAACTAGGGAAGCAGCATGGTTGTCCAAAACTTGGGATCAGTGGTTTCTCCATCATGGATGCCTGCTTTGAGTGATAATTTTGTGCACAAAAGATAATTTTCAGAAGACTTCTTCCTCTCCAGACTACAGAGTGTACTTTGGTTATTAGAGCTTGTAGAGGCTACAGATGCAGACACTACCTTAGCTACTAGATAGGCGTAATTTATCTCACCAGTCTCTTTTTAAGAAAGCATATTTAGCAGACAAACTAAACTAGTCTGCTTTTTTTTTCCCCCACATTAGCCTTTTATTTTCATACAACACACAAGCTGGCTAAGATGTGGTGATGACAGACATATGAAGGTGGCTAGTCAAACAGATGCCTATGATACATACTGGTTAAAAAATACTGTCTAAGGAAAATAAATACAAATGAGGGGTTTCAGCTGAATTCCCCAAAAAGAGTGTCACACCTAAGAATATCGCATCTAGAGTTGTCATACGGGATATTCAGTTTTTGTAAACTTCCCACTGAAATGGTTTAATTCAGCTGGGCTCCTCTCTATTGGATACCTAATTCACTGTCAAATTCAAGAAGAAATACTATGTCTTCATAGGCAGCTGGACAGAACTACTTGTGATACCAAAATGGAGATAGAAGAAAACATCTGTTATACCACCATAAAAGGGATGGGCAATATAATGAGCAAACAGCGGTTTAAAAATGGAAACAGGATTTCTTGCTTTGTAAATATTTACAGTGAGGCTGACTTTCCTGCTCCTTTCGAACAAGCCGCAAGGCACAGTGTAGTGACTTCTGAAGGAGAGTGTCGCAGTAGATGGCCCAGAGAAGAGGGTACTGCCACCATCACTTCACTGTCTGACTTGGCATCACAGCCTGTCTGGTGTCAGAAACCTCCACTCAGCAAGAGCCCAAAGTGTGTGTGTCTGTGCGCGTGTGCGCATTTGTGGCTGAGAAAGGACTACTGACCGTACGTTTGCAGGTTGGAAGAGGCACTGACTACAACAAATTGTTCCTTCTTGGGAAAATTCTGTGTACAGTGGCAATGCAACATCATAAAAACCAGATGGAGTCTGAACTGGAAATGGATGTAGTTTGTGCTGATTTAAGTGATTACATTAAGAATATTAAGAAGTTGAGGGGGAAAAAAAAGTTTTTCCTTTCCTAGCTTTCATTTATATGTAGTAAATGCTCAAAACAACTTTTATGAAACTATCTCCTTAGTTAGGAGTGGTGTGCTTTTAAAAGATTCTTTCTGCGTAACCTGACACGCTGCACAGCAAGTTTTATTTAAGACCAGGATGTGCGTGTTTATGTCCAGTGCTTTCAGGGGACATGCCTGCTGTACGTTTCGCTGAGGTCCTCCCTCAGAGGTGAGCAGCTCTGAGCTCACACATCAGCCCAACGTGGGAGCGTTCCCATGCCAGAGTGTGACTGATGCTCCCGCCACCTCATTGTTTCTGTACTCGCTCCTGTGTGGTGGGGCATGGAGCCGGTGGTGCCTTGCATGCCGGGACCTGCACCTTGTGCCAGCTGTGGGAGCCCTGGCATGGCTTAGGGGTGGCAAGGCTGGGGGACGGGGATGCGGGGCCACCAGCACTCTGGCTTGCCTGCACCCTCGCTGCAGATCCACCCAGATCTAGAAACAGAAGGGTGCTAAGTCCATTTTGGGCCTTAAAGCAGCACCAGACTGAAATCACCAGACTGAGGAGTGGATGATGGATGGGTGCAGGCTAAAAACTGGCTGAGGGCCCTGAATAACTCTCCAGTTTAGACACCACCATGCTGGAGGAGACTTTGGCAGCATCTTCGCTTACCTTCCACAGAGTGCTGAATCATCCTTCTCAGCTGGGGTGAGCAGCACCTGGCCAGGGAAGGGACGCCAGGGAAGGATGCTGTTGTGCTAAGGGACTGTTGCCTGGCTGGGGCTTGGGGGGAGCTTTGGGGCTTGGAATGCTCCTGGTTCCTGGGTGTAGGCACAGCCGCCTTCCCATCCGTGCAGGGCAGATGCCTCCGGAGCCAGACAGAGCCAGACATGCGGGGTTCGTCTCTGAGAAAAAGGCAGATTTATGTGGTTGCTCTTTTCTCCTTGGGCTGCAGAGGGGAGCCAGTGCCTCGCCATCTCTTGGGAAGAAGCAGCTGTGGGCCTTGCCAGTGGTGTATACAACCAGTGCCGATAGACTTGCCTTAGAAGTTGCTGGTAATGATATATTTAGGTTACAGCAGATCACATTTTCATTAGTGGTGCTGCTTCTGGAGAGGAGCGCTGAGTAGTAATCATTATTATTGCTTTAACAGATTGTATCTGTGCACGGCTGCCACCTGCCACTCTCGACACTGTGCAGTAGAGACAGCCCTGGTTTTAAATCCTAGTGGGTGACCTTATTATCAGTTCCATGTTTTCAAAGCCCACAGAAACCTGGCTGCAAATTATACAATTTAGAAATAAATACATTGGAGGATTCCTTTTCCTTGCTGTTTGGCTTCTGGGTCTTTAACATCCATACAGGTCATTTTTCATTTTTCTCTCTGCAGCAGGCTAAGATTTTAGGTGCAGGAACGAGGGAAGGAATGGGGGAACAGGAGAGGGAAGACAGAAGAAAGAAAGGAAAGGAGGGAAGGAGGGGAAAAAGAAGGAGGAGAAAGGAAGGGGAAAAGGGAAGGATAGCAAGAAGAAGAAGAAGAATTTCTACAAAACAACAGCAGGAACTATTCCTTTAAGAAAAGTAGCAGGTAAAGTACATTCCCCATAAAAACAGAGAAAATAGCTCTGTCAAGACTTGGCTTGCTGAACAAGAGTAAAAGGCAAAGCAAATGAATGTATTTTATCCAGCTATAGCTTGTCAGCTCAAAATTATCCATGCCCGCACAGACATTAACAGGGTTGTAAAGCCACCCCAGTACCTTCTCATAAGTTCCCTGGCTTGAATTAGTGAACTTGAGATTTCTTGTCCCCTCAGTACTCATGATTCTTGGGACTCTAACCCACAGCAGTCCAGGTAATGGATTACCTGCGTGATGAATTGTGTTTTATTTTCTGAAGTGAGAGGGCTGAGATTTCAGACTTTTACAGTTGAGTGCTACCTTTACTTTCTGGGCTATCGAATACGCAGATGCAGAAGGACAGAGTAATTCAAGACCTATGGTTTCTCTCACTGGCTGAGGGTCATAGAGGTGATATTTCAGAAAAGGAGTTAAGACAGTGGGGATCAAGGAATAATTGCTTGGATGATGCTACGAAAGTGCAAAATGATTTTGGGGAAAAGACAGTGCTCTGAGCTTTGTCTGGAGGGCCAACCTTCCCTAAAGCCTGTCCAGGGAGTCACCTGGGTCAGCATGAAACATGGCATAGATTAGAAAGTGTGACTTTAGATCCTTGTGCTGTATAAATCCCTACATCCACCAATTTAATAGAGATATAGAAGTTTACATCACTGGCAGGTTTGGCCATGTCTTTGATTTATAATCCAAAGCCTTTGTCACAAACCTGGGGAAAATGACTCCGAAATGTGATCCTTGACACTGGGAACAGTGTCATTTAAATGCAGACTGGATTGGCAACAGTCAAAGGTTTGTGGTATGCATTGCTTCCATTTTAAATGTGTGTAGAAAGAATGGATTTTGTAGTCGAAAGCCTGACAATGCTGCTATCCTTGTTCAATTTTTTAGCACCATCTGTTCTTCCCAAGTAGAAATTCCTGACAAATCATATGAGCAAAAACTTACTTTATTTCTCCATGCAGCAGACGAACCATTAGAGTTACGGAAATCTGGTTGGGCAAAGAAATATGTTTATAAAATGATTGGTTTAAGTCTTTGTTGTCTGAGAAAATGACTTTTTAATGTACTGACAGCTGTCTCCCTCTGGCATATTTTCAGTTTAACAGTTTATGTTGGAGCCAGATCATTTGTTTCATAACTGGCTGTAGCATAACAAACAGCACTTTTAAATCTCCAATCAGCCCACGTACCACATAAATATTATCTGTCCCAATTGGGATACTTCTCCAATCACTATGATTTCTTAATCGTGCCTGAAAAATACGTAAATAATATGGCCACATGATAATCCTCTTCTAAGTCACATAGATAAAAATGTGAGTTGAATGAAACATTTGGATATTTTTATTAGGTCATTTTAATTTAGAATCGAGGAAGCTAATGCATATTTATTTATTTGCTAAAATAGTTCTATAGTACTTATTTAAATCCTGTCTGAAAACCAAATACTATTATTTTCTGATCCCTAGAGCTTCCAAAGCCCAGTGTGCTGGGCACTGTGCAAATACAGTGGATGCTTACAGGCTAAATCAGGCATTCATTTAAAATGTTTTCATACATCACTTTCAGATATGAGAGCTCTGGGCTTCATGGTCTGATCCCTCCATCTGTACCCAGTGGTGTCCAGCCTGACCCAGGCTGGTTTTATATGGTGAGTGCAGAAGCCTACACACAATTTGCTTTCACTGGTCCCATCCCTTAAGCATCATACAGAACATACTCACCACCACTTTGGAGCGGCACCTGCACCTTGGGTTGAAAACTGCAGTCTGAACACAGAAATCCCGATGTAGGGGCATCGTGGTAGTGATGATCGTGGTGGTGATCCTGGTAGGGGCAGCTGGAAGTGAAACAGAGGGAAGTCCGTTTCCATCTAAAGTGGTCTTTTGACATCATTGTCTCTCCTTAATGGTATGTGGTGAACATGACAGAGAAGTGGCAACATTGGAGTATTATTTCTTTTAATGGCACTGTGATGTTACCTTTCCCGGTGTCATAGGGAAAAGAGAAGATTATGGACCAATTGATTTTGCAGATGTACTGTGTGTGTTCTGTGTACCATGATGCCGCCAATACTTATTTGATAAGAATTCCTTAACATAGTTTTGAAGAGATGTTACTGATTTTACTAATTGATTGGATCCACTCGTCATGGAACTAGAGGAATGGTCAAGGCTTAAATTTGTTCTTTGTTCCTGAACCACAGCATTTTTACCCTCTCCTATATCCCATTCTTCAAATAAATTTTGCAGCCAAGGTGGGAGGGATCTCCTGTAAGCAGAAAATTTTCTTGCTAACCAAACAGTAAATGTTACCAGTCTCTGGCGTATTTCTGAGGCGCATCTGTGTCTGTGATCTGTCCCTAGGCTATATACATTCTGAACTGAAACATTTATTTTGTGTCACAATAATGTGCTTATGGACCATGTGAAAACAGAACAAATATTAAGACCTTAGCAAGCCTTATTCCACAAATGAATAGATGCATAAGGAAGGGAAAATACAAGCTCTCTGTAGAAATCAGTGGCTACATAAAACATCTGCAAGGGAAAATGTGTCTGGAGGATGGCTTTTAAAATTAAAAAAGGAAGCCTGATTAAATAACTAAGTATTTGTTGGCAGGCTGTTGGAGGTTGCAGCTGTAGGTAGATAGGAAAGATGGTCTTCTGACCTGTGGCTTCCAAGATTTTCACTGTAGTCTGTGTCAGTAATTTTGTGATACCAATATAAAACCTAGCGCTACAAAGGCAGCATTGCCAAGGTTATACTGACTGTGCATAGTATGGCTTCCGTTCACATCCTTTCCCTATGATGACCAGCAAATTTGAATTAACTCTGATTCTTCTGATTCCTGGTGAGGCTTGAATATCATGACTACATTGGACCCTGGAAGGTGTCACTGAACACGATATTCACTGTGTGCTGATCACAACTCTGGAGCAGATCATACCACATGGAGTCCTGTGAGGAGTTTTGGGGTAAATGGAGGAAGAGACTCAGGAGGGCTCTTTTGGTAGGAGGTGTGATGAATGGGAACATCTTTTAACCACAGGACTTGCCACATCGCGTGCTCTGACCTTCAATGGCAAAAGAAGTGTAATGGTCAGAAAGGAAGACATGGGACTTGTGTGAATATCTTAGATAATCCAGTTCCAACTTGCAGGAATACTAAGTGAGGGAAGTACATGTCACATTTATTATTTAATCTATCTCTTTGCACTGTTTGCATGACTTTAGTGAAGACCCACTCGTTTTGGCATCCGAGAGGCCTGCATGTATTATATGCCACATATGTCACGTCCTTTAGGAAATGGATTCATATAATTGAAACTCCGGGAAAACCTGCAGGTTTTGCTATTTAAGCTGAAGCTGCACCTGTACTCGCTTGCAGATACATTGCAGCTCTCATCTGATCATTCTGCCTGTGGGAACCAGAGTGAAGGAGAGAGGCCGGTTCCTACATGGTTCTTGCTCTAGTTCAGGTACTTGAACTCAAGTGTGCTCCCAGATTTGGTCACAGACGTAGAAGCTGGGGTAATCTTCAGCGCTAAACAGTTTTGTTGTGAAGTCCCAGCTCTCAGGTGTTAGTAAATGAAGGAGCTGGTCTCAAGGCTATGTGGAAAGATCTCAAATCTGGGTCAGTCTTGCTCTGGCTTGGGAAGCTCAGACTCATGGTATGTAGGCAAAGCAGCCATGACTACCTGAGTAGTATTCGGTTCTGGGGAGCTCTGCCAGTGCAGTGGCATTGAAGTTGGGCTTTTCTCCAAGTGTCAGGGGTTTGGTGCAGCACGGAATGGAGTAATAGCTCTCCTGGGTGAAAACCGTGCAGAGGAAGAAAGCTGAAATTAAGCTACAGTAGGAGAAACAAAATACTAAAAATTCTGAGTACAAATTTCTTAATAAATTTTATACAAAAAAAACCCCTCGATTCTGTGTTTTAAATTGTGGAAGCTCTTGCAAGATGCTTTCAGCTCTGAAGTGTGTCCTGAAGTATATTTTTTTGCAGCCATTCAGATGACAATGGAGTGTCAGGAATGTCACATTAGGTGTGTGCAGATATGTAATAGCGTTTATGAGCTTCTGTGATGACACAGGCTTTGTTGAAGCTCTCAGACTATAACAGATCTCAAATAAGTGATTGTTCTGAATAAATTGTCTGCGCTATTGTTTTCCCACTGCAAACAGAGCAGAGCCATTTTTAAACAGGCTGGATAAAAATGACACAGAATTCAATGTGTGAAAGAAAAGGACAATTTCAATTATATTTTCCCTGATATTTTCTGAACACTTCTCATAATGTTTTCTTTTTTTATTGCACAGTTCTTTCGTTTCAAGAATGGACAAGGCTTTGGAAAGTGTTGCTTCCCACTAATAAACATGGGAGTAGCACACAATCATTCACTTAATGTTTTGGAACAAGGAGGCTCTTATGCAGCTACAAAAGGGGCAGAGCTTGGGAAAACTTTGATATGGCATTTCTCCAAGCCACAGCTGAAGAGAGCTGGGCTTTTGTTTCTTAGATTTCAGATGCTAATTGCAGCAGGATACTTGTCCAATGCATTAGTGAAAGCCTTCAGTAAGACAAAGGTGCGGCAGCAGTCAATATTCATGGTTCAGCAGATGGGCTGAAGCCTCAGTATTTCACTGCGGAACACGGTGCTGTCTTCCCGATGAGCCATTGTGGTGGGTTCATGACCTCTCATGGTCATTACAGATCCCACATCAAATTTTGTGAAGAGGTGCTGTCAATCCACTACAGATGATAGCAGCCTGACTCCTGAAACTCTCCCTGCAGTTTCAGCCGGATGCAGCATTTTTGCTGTCTTAGGTTGTGATTTACAGAACATTTACAAGATATTTCACATCAGAGCAAGCAGAACAGCAGCAGCGAGTAGGGCAGCGTGCCTGAGCAAGGACTGATGTACACATGCACTCTTAGAGGAACAAACAGCCTTCGGAAGGACCGTGATTTACAAGACATTGTCTTGTAAATAGACTGATGTTTCAGGGGATTTCACAGGCCACTTTACCCACCTAGCAGCACATCTGCTTTCTGCCTGCTTGCCCCCCATTCCTCTGCTCTCTGGGTTGCCTGTAATCCCGGCTGCCTCCAGTGAGGAGAGGCATGACTCAGGCCAAGAGGGAGATTTCAGGCAGTTTCTTGCTAGCTGGTAACTGTTTTTTTCCTTTACCACATCCCTCATCACTCGGCTCCTGTTTAAACCCAAGCTGAAACCAGATGGTAGTGAATGCACTGATGACGATGATGCCATGAAGCAGAGGGAGGTCTGGAGCCCTGCTGCTTCTCCTGTCCCTCCGCTCTGGGGGCATGTCCCCCATGGCACTGGAGTCCGTGGGGCACTGCTGCTGGTGCAGAGGGACGTAGCATTACTCGGGAAAAGGAAATGTCTGATATTGGAGAGGATCCACACTCATGTATTGGGTCCTAAATTAATACAGTGCTTGGAGACTGGAAAGGTACTATTTAATAGGGCATATAAGAAATAAAAGACATTGACTTTCTAAAGACTTCTGTTTTAAACAGCAGTGTCAGCTAAAATGTGTGTATGTTTGAATTTAGCTTTCATACTACATCAAATCTGGAGCCAGACATGTTTTCCCCGTGGTAATATTACTAAAGTAATTCTCAGCTGAGCCCATAGCCTTATTTTGTGTCTCATCACTCTTTGATAACTGGAAACATACCGTAGATATTAGGCATGTACTGGAAATGAAGAATTATAGAAAGCGATTGTTTCATCCTTGAGAATGACAAAGTATTTTGCTGTCAAGAAAATCAGCCACAGATTGTCTTTTGGAATAATTCACAATCAAAAGGTTCTGAAATCTGTTTTAATGATCCACCATCCCTTTAAAAGCCTCAAAGTGCCTGCATTATATTCATGGTGGATTCAGCTTATTTTTTTTAATTACAGCAATTAAAAACATTAGATCAAAATTTTCATTAGGACCCATGAATGGAGGAAACCGCAGTTTGGGTGGGGTAGGAGATGCTGGTTTCTCTATGTTTTGCTACTCCAGTCCTGTGCCACGATACGCAGCATGATGAGCGAGTGCCCTGTCTAAAATGGTTTTGGTTTACTGAAATGCTCATCGCCACTTCGTTTTCTTTTCAGAAATATTCCTGCCCATTACCGAATGTTACTGTGAGAATGAGATGCCATCTTGTGGTCGGATTTTTATCTCACAAGCCTGAGCTTGCTTTTCTGAGAAGCTAGTTCAATTATCCTTCCAGCTTGGGGATGCAAAATAACTAAACCAGCATTTTCAGATATCATTATAAATCCAAGTCCTCCACTAGGACCTACGGGCTTTTACAGTAAAAACTGGATATTTTCGAATAATAGTTGTCTGCTATTAATCATAACCTAGAAATTGGCATTTGGAGATAATAATAATTTTTTAAGTTATCAAAACAAAATGCTGATATGTGCAATTTATTTTTTCCAAAGTCAAGCAAACATACTAATTTCGCAAAGTGTAATGATTTTGTGCAGCTGCTTGGAAAAAGGTGGTGCAAGCATTATTCAAGGGAAAGTTTGCTTTCCATAATTTGGGGTGATATAAATAGCTGTTAGGACTACCTCATCTTTTCCACATGTCCTCACTTCTCAACCTCAGGTACAAAGCTGACTAGTAAGAACACCAAAACGAAAAATCTCTCTGGAGTACAAAGCTTCTAGACTTTGGGAGCACTTAAATGTAAATTTTTGTCCAGCTGATTATTAAAGAATTACCCATGAAGTTAAGAGACATCTATAGCTTTTGATATAATATTCCCAATGCTCTGATATGTTTTGTGCTACATAAAGATCCGCTTTCTTGTTTCAGCCTCTTCAGTAAATGAAGGAAAAGCCAAGGGTATGATTGCAGAAATATTTTAGCACTAGAGGATAACTGCCATCAAGGTTTCTTCACAAGGACTGTGCCGTGAGCTCTGGTACAGGGCACATTGCACATTATAAGCAGAGCAATAGAGCCCTAATTATGTCAAAGACAACTCCAGCCTCTGGAACAGCTGAGAAATGAAAGCAATAAAATGGATATGAAGCAGCTTCACCTCCCACTCCTTTTGGGCTACAAGCTCAGTCCAGCTTGGTTTTTCAAAAAACAGTGTTTGCATCTGTTGGACCCGCTTTCTGGGTGCAGCTGCACGCAGGCACTGGCAGTGTCAGTGCTATATGGACCCACGGGCACGCTGACCGTGTCCACGTGTCTATACTTGTAAATGAAGCGTGCCCAGAAGCTTCCCCGGCCATCAGGACCGACTGCTGGGGGACAGCCCGTGTCTGTGCCAGTTCACCATCTGGCTTGCAGATGGAGGCAGCTGTCAGCACGCTGCCTGCTAGCGATGGCCACCCTGCTGCCTTCCCTGCCAGATTGTGCCTGGAAGCTGCTCTGGGGGAGCACTAGCTCAGCCAAAATGTGGGTCAGGACAGTTTAGGGTGGGCACTCGTGGTCCTGTGCTCAGGAACCTGCTTGGATTGACTAGGGTGGACGAGCATCGAGTAACAGAGGTGCTGTGTATGCAGCCAGGGGAGGAGCGGAGCAACGTGGATGGTTACAGGCTATTTATTCGTTATTTGATGTAATGCTGTACATCGTCCAGCAAAAGAAAAAAACCCCAGACCCAAGGAGCTTGCAAAATGAGGGAGGGGAGGAAAGCAAAGGCTCCGTGATGGGAAGTACCTGGCCAAAGCTGCCCAGCCAGCTCATGGCAGTGCTGTGGCCAAAACCCACCTGCAGGAAGGGGAACCTGCAGCCGGGTCCCTGTGGTGTCCCTGGCACAGTTGGCACCCAGCCTTGCACCCTGACTTAGCAGAGGGATACAGGGAGGTGTTCCCGTCTCTGTGCTGTATCCACCTCCGTGCTGGAAGGCGAGTCACGAGAGAGGAGCGGGGAGCTCTCCCAGGCCAGCCATGTAATAGCTCCAGACGAGGTGTATTTAACTGGTGTCAATTTGTGGAGGGACATAATGGAGTAAAGGTGTGAGTGTAAGCAAGGGATACAGTGAAAAGAGAGATTCTGTACCACTGCCAATTGATTTTTTTTTTTTTTTTGGCAGCAAAGAGGCTTTTATTCTCGCTGCATCGCAATGAGGGCTTCAAAGCCCATTTAAGTGCCTGTTTGCCTTTCCTTTTACTCTGCATTGCAGCTGGCATGCCCGAGAAAGACAGCTTGCTCTGAATGCACATTAAGGCTTGGCCAGCACGTGTGTAAAGCAGAAGTGATATACCACCATTTCATAGCCAGCAGGCATCAGGATCAGAGAAGAAAGCCGGGGGGATGATGGTGTGTTCTCATTCCTCCCAGGTGTGTCCTCATCTGTGTCAGCTGAGGCACAGCTGTCTCCAAAAGGGATGGAGCTGAACGAAATGCAAACTGCCAGGGATCCGAGTGACCTGTTTCTTTAAGGGTACTTTTGCCTGCAAATGTAGAATTTCTCTACATCCACACATTTATTTTGAAAATTTGACCAAACAGTCGTGAAATTTTGCACTGGATGTTGGCTCCTTCCTCTCTGCCCCCATTATATTTTTATTAATCAGCTGCTACACTGATTGGCATTAGGAAAAAAAAAAAAGTGAGGAAAATTCCTTTTTTCCTTTTTTTCAAGTGATTAATTTCCCTACTCCTTGTAATCTGCCAAATTCGACAAGTAGCAAATAGGGCAGCACCGCATCCTGCCTTGGGTCAGGTCAGGAACACACACTGCTGCAAAGTCAGCATGACCAGGAATCAAAGTACCTATAAATGTCAGGGGTATCTTTCATAGACTGTAGGGTTAAGGGAACCCCTGTATTCACGTGCTCCTGCCTTCTGTATAAACAGGCGGACGTATTGCTGTTCTCCGCAACTGGGTGACAGCCAGTTTAGGAAGACACTTAATTTCATTTTAAGAGCCTGTGCAATTCCCCTGGTAAATCATTCCAGCTGTTAATTTCCTTCCTTCAAGGAAACTGTGTCCTATTTCAAGGCTGAGTTTATCCGGCAGAGTTCAGCTTCTCGCTGCTGAATCTTGGTAAGCTGCTGTCTACGGGATGGAAGAGCCGGGGCTGGAGGAGCTGTGCAGCTTTCCCGGGGAGGAAGGGGGACTGCGTGGGCGTTGCTCCTCTATCACTAACAAAACAAATGCACAGCCCTGGCCAGTGCTGACAGTAGCTTGCATCCCTATTATGGTCCTCCTTCTCCCTCTTTCCCATTAATTCATGCCTGCAAAAGTAACTCCCAAGCCAGCATTTTTTCATGTGTAAATACCCATCTAAAATGGTTGTAAGACCTCTCACCCTTTCTTGGACAAAGTGAATAACTCAGCCCTTCTGCATCCTAAGAAACCCCTCCCCCTTCTGGATCATTTTCTGTGTCCTTCCTTTGAATTCCTCCTCTCCGACATCCTCCCTGGCGGCATGCTTATTCCAGCAGCAGTCTTACAAGCACTGCACAGGGAGGCAAGATCACTTCCCAGCCCCCTTCCCTAGCCTGATATTCCTTTTCAGCTATTGACTTCTCTGTGTTACAGTGATTTCCGAGCCTTTTCCCGACTCATTGCTTTCTGTGAGAAGCAGTCCGTTCCCTCAGCTGACAGAAATACATAGATACATCTCCAAAAGGGTGGCTGAAAAGTCTTTCCAAAGTCAGACTTGACTTCAGCAGGGTGATTGTCCCCAGGCCAGGCCTGTAGCTCGTCTCCTGCTCTGACATCTTCAGTCCTCTTTTGGCTGGTCACCCAGAGCGGTCAGCACAGGTCTTGGTCCCAGGTGGTGTGTCTAACTGGTTAAGCTCCTCAGATGTTTCTGCTGAAGTTGAAGTTTCTACTTATCTCTGGATCACGATAATCCTTCACTGACTATGAGTTCAAACTTCGGTATTGACATTAGGAAGAAATTTTTTATTATGAGAGTGGTGAGACACTGGAACAGGTTGCCCAACAAAGTTGTGGATGCCCCATCATTGGAAATGTTCCAGGACAGTTTGGACGGGGGCTTTGAGCAACCTGGTCTAGTGGAAGGTGTCCCTGCCCATAGCAGGAGGGGTGGATTAGATTATATTTAAAGGTCCCTTGCAACTCAAACCATTGTGTGATTCTATGATTTATGAAAACTTGTGTGCCTGTACTTAGTCTCCTAGGAAGCTTTTAGCCATCCAGAAATGGAGAGAAATACTTAAATCTGAGTGCCACCAGCACATAGCAGCCTGGAGAACTGGCAGCCTCTTGCACCCAGGCACCAACCACGGCTCCTAAGGGGGATCCCTGTGGCGAAATAACCTGTCTGAGTAGAGTCACTGACCTTCTACCAGACCCAGCCCTAGTTACAGTTTAGTTTGTAGAAGCCAGTCATGATTATTTTGCAACTCAAACAGCATGGATGATACTAACAAGGCACTACTGCAGCATCTCAGTAACTCCATCTGAAATGACGCTCCTGGAAAAATTAAAACAGTAGACAAAGATTAACTGAAAACTCATGAGGCCATCACATCCTCCCACGTGCTAGAACCTACTTCTCATTCCACTAGTTAGATTTCCTGGGTAAATAACCACCACAAACTAGTTTTGAGATTTTTTTTTTGCCAAGTAAAATAAAAAAATGTTTCTTTATAAAAAATATATTCAATAATATATATCTACAATGTTTTATAACTGCCAAATGGGGGAACAGTGCTAAGAACAAGAAAAATTCCTCTTATTTCAACTCACTTTAAGCTATGACAAAAAAAAAAATCCAACTGTTTAAAATATATTATTGGCATCCACCTTCCTGCCTTCACTTCAGACGTATGGAAAAGTATTGCACTGTCAGTTCTACTCAGACCCAGCAAAAAAGGGATTGCCTCTCGCCGTACCTGCTCACAGGCCAAGCTAATCCTTTCATAGCACTTGTCTGTTAATAATTAACAGGTTCCAACATGCTCAGATTCAGGGACCAAAACCTTCGCTTATAAAGAAATCCTGTATTCAGATTCTTTTTTAGTTTCTAACACTTAATCATTGCCTTTGTGAAATACTTTTGATTACTTAGAAATTCTGACATGACCTTAATACATCTTTCATAAAGAATTACTGCAGAAGTGACAAGTTAATTTCGTAGTGCAAAATATGAGGACAGCAGTAATATATTATTGGCAGAATTTAGTCACAAATAGGAGGTAATTTTTCTACTAATATAAACATAATTTTATCTCTTCAGTTATGATTAATTTCTTTAATTTGCAGTTTTTCAGATATTTTCTGTGTGTTTAATTATTGTTGTCCCTTAACTCCTGAATAAACTTAATATATATTTATCTATAAACAAAATATTATCTATATTCATCAATTAAAGGAAAGCAACACCATTAGGACTGTAAATAATTGAACAGTAGAATTTATTTCTTACAATAAGCCATGAACTAAAACTGAATTGAAGAAAGTCTCAGGCTCCTTTTCTAATTTTAAATAGTCTTAAATGGTATATTCATGTCAAGCACATAAATTAAATGTCATCTTTATTAATTCTCTGGTCATCCATTGTAAAAATGGCAATCTAAGTAAATTTGCTTGGTAACGCTGTAGAAGCTCCCACGTAGCTGCAGCACAGGAATTGCACAGTGTCCAAAATGTGACAAGGAAAGCAGAATTGCTCTGCTTTTCAATGCATTTTTACAAAAACAAAAGGCATTTTGGTTTATCTGTTTGTCATTTATATGCCCTATACACCAAAAAAAAGAAGGAAAAAAAAAAAAAGGCTAGTTAATTATGCCATACACCAATCCTCAGGCATTTTATGGAATCAGCAACTGTGGAATCCAGTCCCTGAATCTGTACCGGAGCATTTCTATTTCTCCAGTCTTGGAAGTGAGTGAACTGAATAGGTTATGTGGATACCTTAATTGGTGAAAGGTAACAGGACAAACAAAGACTACAGTGCAAGAATACATTCCCCTCACCTGCTGTCCTGCAGGGAGGGTGAATTATCACTGTAAACCTCAAGATGGAGGACTGATGGGGGATTGCTGCATCAGTCTTTTTTCCACACACAGGTTTTACGGACCCACACAGTGCCTGGATGGGAGAGGTGGGGTTCCTGTTGTAGGATGGTTGAGTGATCCAACAAAGTCCGTTAGATTGCTTCCTTTGTGAAGCTTCCTGACCCCCATCCCCCTGCTGCCAGATGCTGCCATTGGCTGCACCATGTCCCTTGAAGATCTGGTTTGTGAGCTGTGGAGATCAAGAAGGACTACTTTTGACCAAGATAAGCAAGGTGTGAGGAGCCCTCTGGAAGCTGTGTGATAAAATCAAGAGGACTAAAACAGTAGTGAAAAGTTTAAATTGATCAACACCTATCTGGTTCTGTAGCTAGTGAAGCTGAGAGGCTTCACAGGCCACTGGTGGCCCTGGATTCAAGCCCAGGAGGCTACTAGCCTGGATGCAGCAGTGTTGCGACCATGCTGAGACCCTCCGTCTGTGATTCTGTCCACCCTGCTGGCAGTGGCTGAGGCTGAATGGGGCTATGGCAGCTCTGCAGGGTGCACCCACATTTGTGCATTAGTTCAGCTCAGAGGTGAGCTCTTGGAGCAAATGTCCTGGCCCAGACACCCCACTCTTCAGTGGTCACAGAGCACTCTTGGGTTGCAGGGACTGTATTTCTTTGGGAAAACTGAAGGGGTGGAGGTGCTTCAGGAGTGCAACAAATGCATCACAGCCACGGATGGGCATTCAGTTTACAAGGCTGGACTAGAGCTGTGTAGGATGGGTATAGCATAGACATCAGGTCCTCGACACAACTGGAGATCCGCTGCTATTGACCCCCGTTACCCGCTAATACAAAACCTCGTTGAAGATTGCCATCCCCTCAGCTTCCTGCCTGCCCACCCCCAGCCCTTGCTGTCCCTGTGTTTGTTCCCCTCAGCTCTGTGACCCTGGGTCTTTGAGGGGGCTGGACCACTGAAATGACCCGAGTCAAGAATGAAAAGAAGGGTTATATTTTGCCTGGAGCTGAACTTGTTGTTTGGCACAACTGAGAGCGCAGCGTGCTGCCGTGGGGCAGGGACTTGAACAGCCCAACATTGGGGAAAAGTGATCATCACATTAGCGTTGCTGAGAGTTTGTAAAAACAGCGTTTTCCTTTCAGCCTGACAAGAAGCTGTAACCTACTTCCAAAACACCTTTTCCACATTGGCCTCCCTTCCCTTGTCTAGCCCAATTAGGAGGAGTTTTTGAGGCCAAGTCAGTCAATTTAGGAAAAATACAAACACTGTTGACAGCTGACACTTGAAACTCAATAGCTGCAAAGATTGCTCAGTAAGAGTAGATATTATATTGCTCATTATTCCTCGATGCCCTGGCCCCGTGATCCATTCATGAGGGCAAAAGTATTTTAATACATTAACTGGAACCTCTACCAGCTTTTGGACTGATATAATTTGTGGTCGATGAACTCTTGTAGTCTATCATTGAATTCCTTAATAGGTTCTTTCACAGGCTGCTGTTGAGGAAAGCTTGCCAAGTCTGAATGATTTTTTCTCAGGTCTTTTCCATATGCTTCCAAACCCCTGGATGAAGCCTGAGAGGTTAACAGAGAGACCTCAGGAAATAATTATTATTTCTCAGTGGACATCTTCTGGATAGCATCTTCCTGAGTTATGCGGTGAAACTATTGAAGGCATAAAGTCCAGTTGTTTTAAAATACCTCTTAGTAGAAGATTCTATACACTAAAATTATGAACTGAGGTAAAAAAAGCTGTCTGTTACAGCGAGGAACTTGCCTAGTTGACTGAAGCTACTTATTTTCTTTTAAATTATTTTTTTGATTATTAAATCTGTTTGATGTTGGAATCAGGATTGAAATATTTCTCCATCAACTTTCTGAAAACGAGTCAAACTTGCATCTTGCCAGCATAGCTGGAGACAAAATAGAGATGCTATGAAAAATGACGTGAGGATTTTCTAGAAAGGTGTTGTAGAAATTAAGGGTAATTCACCAATTATCTAGAGGTCCCAATAGAAATGGCAGTAATGATAATTAGAGGACACTAAAGTTTCTAAGAGCTCCCCTCATTTGTAGATGCACTTGCAGTCTTTCTTTGTCTGCCTCTTCCCCTAAGAAACAGAATGAAGATTTCTTTTTGTTCTTATAACTCCCTTCATATTATGTGGGGTTCCTGAAGCTGTGGCTTACTGATTGATCACTGCCTAATGTCTATCAGGAGGGAATTAGTCTTTATAACAGATAAACTAAAGACCGAAACAGAAAGTTTATTCTAGAAAAGAAAATTATTATGTCATTTGATTACAGAAATTGGAATTAGAAACATGAAGAGGAAAGAGAAAAATAAATCTATGAAGTGCCATGATATTTAGCAATTAGAGCTACTCCCACATCTCAGATAGCATGAGGGCCAGACAGTCTAGTCCCCCCCACACTGAGTGACTGTATTTTCTCTGACTTTGTGACTGTATTTTCTCTGTTTGTCCAACATATGGTCTTCTCCCTACCTGTCTTGTCAGTCTACAGGATGCCCTTCTCACATTTTCTTCAATTCTTCAGCACAGCTTTAGCGCCTCTGAGCTCTTCTATCCCACCTACCTGTGATCATTTATGGATCTTCCCTCCTGAGCAGAGGGACCCATCTTCCTCTCCCCTCCCCTGGAATTGGGTTCTGATGTTCAAGCTACAAAGGCTTTAAATGGGACATGTCCCAGTCCTGGCAGATCCTCTGCACATGCACTGATGTTACCGTCATTACCAAGCAGATCTTTTCTACCTTGAAGAGCCTTCTTGCTTTTCATATCATTTTTAGTATTGCTACAGAGCTTTGTAATGCCTGTGCTATGAAAAAAGTTTCACAGTGCTGATACCTGATTATATCCACAGTCTCTGGCTCAGTGGTAATGCATTGCCAAGACTACAGGTGACAAATTAATGACTGGGGTGACATACTTGGAACTCAAATGGAAGTATTCAGCTATTCCAGCATGTCCCTTTTCCCCCCCTTCCCCTTATATTGGTTTTAAGGGTTCCACTTATTTTTTCTAATTGGACAAAACAAGCTCACCTTCAGTGGCTGTGTAAAGTAGGGCTGGGGCTCTCAGGCACTGAAGATCGGTTTAAGCACTGAAACTACTGCCTGCTGGCAAAACTGCTGCTGAGCAGCAGCTTCCTGGAGGTGCAAAGTCCTGCATTGTGAGAAAGGGAGTTGTGGTGACCCTGAGCAGGCACTTCACAAGAGCAAGGAGTCAGGAGTGCCAAATCCCGCAGCTGGGAAACCCTGCTGCCCCTGTGGGAAGGACATGGGCACTTTCCCCTGCCAAATCCTGCCACCAGTCGTGACCCTGCACAAGGAGGTTTTGTGCCCTACAGAGCTCTGTGCGAGGCACACTCAAGGAACTGAGCCCTGACAAGGGGAAGCGACTCTCTGGTTGGGGATATCCTGCAGCCACAAGGAGCAGAGGTTTCTTGTCCAGTTTTCCTCCATGGCACTTGCAAGAAGTTGAGCTGGCCAGCAGAGTTCCTGGAGTCTTTCTGAAGACTAGAGCTGACATTATGGTAAACATTAAAAAGGCAAAGTGCGGCTATGGACATTGTTCAATCAGGTTACTGCTTATATCCAGCATGTGCTAACTGCCTTCAGCCTTTCTCAGCCTGTGTCACTGGGTGTCCACCTTGCTTTCAGCGCTAGCTGGTGCTCTGGGGGAGAGGTTGGCACCTGCCTCCTTTTCGAATTTGTTTGGTTCACAAGGATTAATAAGCATGAACGGTGCTATATCTAGCAGCGATCTGGGAAAAGCTGGTGGCAAGTTGTGCAAATCTGGTGTCTCCTAGCAAATGCAGATCAGCCAAGAGAATAGCAGCTGGAAAATCAGTTGGCCTCACGCTGTCCAGATTGTCCTGGCAAAAATTATCAGGGAACACAGCGGCTGCAGAGTATCAATCCAGCCTCATACAGCATAGAGGAGAGTGCCATGACCGAAGAACATACATCCTCGACAGGATTCAAAAAATCAGTTCTCAAGGGAGAAAAGAGTTCGCTCTGCCCACAGTGAATAATTCAACTAAGGAGTTTTGCTTTGGGCAACTTGTGAAAGTAGCAGAGCTTCATGTATAAAATGGTATTTCTGAAAGCTTCACTCATTAATTTAACATGGCTTAGCTAAACTCCAGCCTTCCTTCTATAGTACAGTCCATCTTCTGCTTTGCCAGTCAGAACTGATGTATTCCTCTGTGGTGTGAAGTGAACCAGCTGCTTGCAGAGCTCAATAACTCTCTTCCACAGCAAAGCAAAAGGGGAGCTTTAGAACAGCAAATGAAGTCATACAGAATTTCCACTATACTCAGCAATTTCCTGTTCATTCTGTGCTATGCAGTATTCATTTATGGATAAAGACATTATAAGAGCCATTTAAATATATGATTGTCATAAATATTCATAACTCCTTTTGCAAGATTTTTTAGAAATGTATGGAAAAACCAGCAAAGGTATTTCAGGGCTTCCTTTCTCTGTACAGTTCTAGAGATACTAATGCTTGTGAAAAGCAAGGGGCAAAGGGGACTGTGTAATCATGAGTGACAGTCATGTAATATAATGTTAGTTCAAATTGGACTTTATAACCAGTATACTAGAATGCAGAGCACGTGCACAGATACATCAAGTAAACTGGGGCTTGTATTTAAAGAAATACAAGCTGGGTTTTTTTAACTAAATTCAAAATATCATTGGAAATTATACATTAAATACACCACCTTAACTCCACTGACTAATACTGAGATGTTCAATACCAAAATAGGAGGCATACAGAAAGCTAACAGAAGAGTAACTCAAGGAAAAGCTTAATGGACAGTGCAAAATCCAGGGCCTATTGCAGCTTTATGACTGACATGGATGTTGTGTTGTTACCCTGCTGCTCTTTACATATAACTTCAAGGTGCCTGTTGAATGTTTGTAGGCTGATGATTTGCAACATTTAAACTAGTATAAATTTGGAAATGCTGAAGGCTTTTCAACTCTATCCTCTGAAAGCTGCCCAGCCCAAGTGTGTTGCAGCCACTCAGAGCTGGAATTGGCCTGTGATCACAGAGAAGTCGTCCTCAGTTCATCCAGTAGCAGAAACAGAATTTCCCTCTTATTTTTTTCTCACAGCAAAGAAACTTTTGGGAGCAAGAAGGTATAGCAAGGGAAGCTGGAGGACAGAAGAGAAAGGAAAAGAGAGTTTTGAGGGTCTGCAGAAAACGTGATAGAATAAGAGGCTTAAATCTTTCAGCCTATTTATCTTACCTTTGTGATAAGATGTGATTTCTGTGACTATTTTCACAAGAGGAAAATGCTGGGTACTAAAGTAGTCTTTGATCCTTGAGAGGAAGATTCAATAGTGTGCTGTAACAACATCTGAGGAGGCTGGATTCAAAAAAAACATTACACAATGGTGTTGAGAAAAAAAGTGAAAACACTAGAACAAATTCCTAAAGGAAGCAATTAGTTTACTACTTTTGGTATTGTGTCCAGGCTTGCTGTCTCTAAAGAGTGTGCTTTGACCACTACAGCATCTTGTGCTTAATGTAATTTTTTTAGGTGACAGCCTACAGCTAGTTGTATATATTAAATAAGTTTAGGTGAAGAATTGGTGCCTTTTAGTCTTGAACTCTTTGAACATACAAAGTGGATTAGTGGCAATGACAGGATGAAGATAGGAGCTGAGCAAGAGGAAAGGAGGAAGAGGAAAAGGAACGGATGAAGAAGATGGATAACGAAGGGGAGGGAGAATATGGGAAGGGGAACCAGGAGCTCACCTGTGCAGTTGGACTATTAGATCATAAACCAGAGGGGACCCAGATAGACTGCACGTCCTGAGACTTCCCAGAAACCATCACTATTTAAGCTGGTGCTTCTTGTTTTAGGAACAGAAAAACCCCACAAATGAACTTGTTTTTAACATTACCAGCAATTGAGTAGCACCACATCTGTTGGCAGATATTACTATGGCTAAGTACATTTGTTGTTAAAAGCAAGAGATACAGTTTCTCACTTGTTAAATGATGTAAAATGTAAAGATGTAAGATGTAAAAAAGAACAGAGATGTTATCTGCAGAAATGATAAATGAAATGTTACATTTTCAGTCTATTTGCTAAGTTATTCTATTTTCTTATCTAAAACATTCTTTTTATGATGTAGTGAAGCAATGAATACTTAAACAACAGTGAACCTTGACTTCAGTTTTACTGCTTTGAGCTTCCTATTAAAAGAAAATCGGCAGAAGTTTCTTCAGTTTCCTCAAAGTGTGATTCCCCTTCTTAAGGGTTTATTTCTGTGGAGACGTTTCATATTCTTTCTCATGTTTGAAGACCCTTTTAAAGAAATAGCCGAAGAGATTCAGCTTCTCAGCAGTTCGTTTGCGAACATCCTCATTTCTTGACAATTAAGCACATGACATTTCATCCTACCAGTAACAATCTTCAAATCTGTCTTTCCTCCAAAATATCATTTGCAGTGCCAGGCAGTTGCAAATAAATGATGAGACAAATGGTAGACAAGTCAGGTTTGAAACATCGAATTTAGGGATGATACCAGCAGAGGGCAATAAATAGACACCATCCCTGACAGCCAGTTCTCCAGCAGCCTGGAAGCTGGAAGCTCAAGGCCTTCTCTCCATCGTTTTTGAAAAACAGTCTTAGGTTCCTTCAATAAATTACAAAAAGAAAAGTCAAAAATGGCTTTCCTTTAAGAAATCTGTTTAGCTGTCACACAGTTCTTTGATAAAAAGCACTAAGTACTCATAACCAGCCATAATAAATAGTAATTAATAATAAGTGGAATGAAAGTCATAAACCATAGCGTGCATGGTTGAAGAAACTCTCACACAGACAGTACACAGACACACACACATGGGCAGTAAAGTAGGTTCTCCATCTACAGCTTGAGAAAAGCTACTTGTTAACTTGATTTACAGCACCTTGTTTTCCTTTTAATGACAGGAAATACAGTATTAGAAACTACGCAACAAACAAACGGATGCTGAACAAAACTTTGGAATTGCCATCCATGGAGATACAGAGCTCTTTGTGGCCTTCAGCATGTTTTTTTAAAAATGTTAACTTCTAGACTGAAATGCCTTTTTTGTGTACACAGCATATGCTGGTTTTACTCTTTTTTACTTCAGCATGATCATGTCAAGGGACCATTAACCAGTTTTTAACTTCCAGCTTGCACATTTTATTGTTTGTTGAGGAGGCGTTTGCTGAAATAGGAGAAAATTATATTTCTATTCTAATGAGGCAGAAAACACTATTGGAGTTCCCTAGGAATCTTGTTAGATAATTAAGTGCCTTAGGCCTACTCAGCATCACCTAACTTTTTAGCACTTAAATTATTTACAGGTATTTAAGACCAAATGTTTCACCCACCATCAACGGGGATGCTCTGTTTTGTGTGTCTCAAAGCTATTTTAAGATAGATTCATTAATCTAGTAAGTCTTGCAAACAGGAAAAAAAAATCTGGGCCATGCAACCCCTGTGGCTGATTCTAACTTGCATAGTGCAGATCAG
>KZ505749.1:10580-50853 GCA_002844005.1 Limosa lapponica baueri | reverse complement strand
CAGCTCTGCTCACCACAGCCAGGGTGGACAGAGGTCCTTGGGAGCAGTGATTTATCAGTGAGGTATAATTCCGCATGGGAATCAGACTGTTTGGGAAATTAAAGGTGTATGCATGTTACTTGGGAAAAAAAATAATCTGCAGTTCTTTTCTGTAGCACTAGCAGGGGTATCCATGACTTGCCAAGGTCATTACTGAGGGCTGTAGTGGTGGGGTTGTACTCAGTTGAAACCTCTGTCTGCCTAATCCAGCATTTTGGAGCTAGAAATAGCCAACTAATTCTCTCTATGCTCTAAAAATACAGGGACAGGCTATGATAGATTTACCTATAAAAAATGCAGTTGCTTAGGGTGAAAAAGGAAAGACATTTTCTCCCTGACACCTAAGTTTGTGTACATCCCAATGGGCTACAAAAAGTGAGAGAGACAGGGAAAGGAATGTCCTAGAAGCTTATTAGTATTCGACGCTCTCTTTCTGAGGCTGAAAGAAGTATTAGCCCCGACTCCCTCTCCTAAGGATCATGCACAGTACTGTCTGCCCATTCTAGCCAAATTGACAGAATCATTTAAAGTATTGAAAAAACGAAGAGTAAAAACATTAAGAGCATTTTTTGACACTTAAACAAAATACTGATTTTTCATTTCAAAGTGGAATTTTGTTTTCTGCTCCACTTAAATGTAATTTTAAAATGGCTAAAGCACCCTGGCAGCTAAAATGATACTTTTTTTCTTTCTTTTTGGACCTGCAGATCAGAAGTCCTTTGAATACAGGCAGGGCAATGCATATTTGGACAGCTTCTTTGTTCTCACAGTCCAGAAACTCCTTATTTTTTGGCATTTGACAGCTCTCTTCATGCTTTGTCCCAGAGAGAAGCAGAGATTTGTTTTACTGAACAAATGGTGGGAGAAGTAGAAAAGCAAGAGAGTCTGGGAAGCAATGCCAGGCTTGTCTTTGAATTCAGAGTTCAGGACTTTGAGCATGAAGTTCAGGTAGTGTAGGAATTGTCTTTTTCTCTGGCAGCAAAAGTCTACAGAAGTCAACAGTAGGATAGCTCTGCCTGTATGAGATTGAAGCAAGTCGACACAAGGAACACAGGCAATATTAGGAAGGTCTCATCATCTCAGAGATACGTGACCTGCCTTCACAGGTAAATATTAAGTGGTCTAAAGAAGACTGTAATAATAGTACTAATCTCTGAAGAATGCTACAGATGATAACAAATCTTTCCAGAAAAACATTGTAATAAACGTTCAGATTTTATAATGTGTTACTCATTGTAACAGTGGCTGTTGGGTTTTATCACTATTAAAGGTTTGCAGCAGAATATTGTTCTAAATTGGAAATGCAAGCGCCTCCCTCTACCAGGCTCTGGCCATCATCAGCCAACCTAACACTGTTTTTCCAAGGCTGCAGAGTGCTGCAGAGTCATTTTAGCATGCTGTTAGCTGATGTGGTTCTTCGCAGTGGTGGCCTGTTTACAGCCAAGAGCTGTAGTGGGGATGGAGCCAAGGAGCTGTGATGGCACAGCCTGGGGCAGCCCTGCAGCCGGGGTAGTGCTGACTGCTACCAGTCCTTAATTGCCTTTCACAGGGAGCACATACATCCTTTTTTTAAACCTGGATTAGGGGCTTGGCTCTCAATCAGGGAGAAGTCTGGTCTGTTTACACTGTCAGTCTTTTCACACCCCGAGCCGACTCTTTTGGAAGTAATCGCCTTGCTGCGAATAAGAGTGATACATTCAGCTTATTAATGGCCACAAAGCTCTTTCTGTGCTAGGCTTTCCGAGCAATTGCTATGCTAACAAAGGTGCAGATCAGCTATCAATTTATGTTACGTATTCATAGTTAACTTCAAGTATAAGATTTTCAGAGACAAATTAATGAGACCTTAGCCTCACAGACACTTCTGAAATGCTCAAGCAAGGCTGCTTCTTGCTCTTAGGCATGGACAAGCCTTTAACAATCTCGTTGTAGGATGTTACTGAGTGCCTTTATATCTCCTTCTCTTTTTTTTTTTCCAGGCATGTCATTTATCTTTTTATTTCAGTATGAATGTTTTTAACTTCTGCTTCCAGTCCTGGTAGCTCGTTATATCCTACAGGTCTGAGAGCTCTTTAACTAAGTTTTGCTCTCATGTGGGTTCTTAGAAATTTTGCTCAAACCCTCTGTTGTATAAGCGATATGAACTGATACCTCAGTTTTTCACGAGGAAAACACATTTTCCACTTCTCTGATTTTCTTTTTTGTTCCTCTTTGACAGCTGCTTTGTTTTTCCAGCACTCTGTGGAGCCAGGGGCAGCAGGACTGGGTGTGGAGTTGTACACAGGCCCCTACTCAGAGGGGAGCAATGCTCTCTTCTCATAGCTGGTGGCTTGTCTCTCTTGGGGCCATGTTGAGGCTTCCAACTCTATGGTTGCACTGGGTTCTTAAGTTCAACTGGTTAAAAAAGATATACAAGAAAGAGTCACAGCTTCTCAGGACAGAGTCCCTGATCACTTGCCTCCAAGATGGAGAGAAATAGTCACCTTTAGAAAGCATCTCCTGAAAGCGGCCAAGCGAATGACTATAAAGGACACTAACACAGGGTAGGCATCAAAAGATCTGAGGAACCAAATTAGTTGAGATGGATCCTAACTATACTGATCAACAGAGTTCTAAACATTTAATTGTAATGAACAGCGCCTCACATTGCACGTGAAAAAGGAGCTTTGGTTATATTTAGCTTGCCACTTGGCAGAATGACAGTAGGTAAAACATGAAGGCGTTCTGTTTAATCCAAAGTAAATATATTCAACTTAGTGCTTCATTTTGCATGAGTGCTCTTAGCTGCTGCCCGCTATCGAGCTGCCAAGCCAGGCACAGTGCAGGGTGCGCAGTCTGGGGCTGTGCTGTGGCAGGGTTTGGGTCTGAGGACAAATGCATGGCACAAGTGTGGCCAGGAGAGGGCCACCAAGCCCTGGCAGTTTCTCATTTACCAAATAAACAAGCTTTGTAAAAACTTAATTGCAAAGTTATTGAAGTTTGTAGACGTCTAACACCAGGGAAGCAATTGTGCACTTTCTTGTAGGAGAGGAATGGGAGAGACATGTTCCTTCAGATCTGTGGCAAACTTTAATTTTAGGAGATGGAATAAAAAAAAAAAGGAGGTAATAAGAGATATTAAAACTGCAAGGAGTCCTTGCCTTTCATCCTGGCAGCCTCTGTCTGATAAACGTCTCACAAGCTACAAGGTCACTAACGTGTGCACAACTCCAGTTGTCCTACAGATCAAGTGGAATCACTCCATACCTCTTGCTCCATTAGGAGCAGGTAGTCCCTTTGCTAATCTGTCATACTCTGTTAGGACTAAGAAAGGTTAGCAAAGGGGTTGCCAATTCCAGCTTATTCCAGACACTCTGAACATGACTTAACTGAGAGAAAAATCACTTTAAATGACTGAACGTGAGCTAAATCATAACTTGTTTGGAGGTTGATTATACGGGGCACGAGGGGAGCTGCATGCCTCACACAAGTGTTGCCAAGAGGTTTCCGCAAGTGATGGAAGGCTGATGTGCCCAGCCCTGTCCCTACCTCTGCCTGGGGCGAGCACAGGCAGCCTACAATGCTGCAACCCCTTGGCATGGACCATGGGCAGCCCACATGCAGACACAGTCCTCAAACCCAATTTCAGGCACCTACAGGATGAGTATGAATCTAGCCATCTCTTCTGAGCTGGCTGGAGTTGATAGGGCATGTGAAGAAAGGTAGCATATTTTCAGTGCTCTAACAAGTGGAGTGTTTCAGGCTTTCTTGCTTTTATTTATACTTAGAAGTACACATAGTCCTCTCTCAATCCCTTCTCACAGTACTGAGTTTGGGAGTTGTTACTATTTTTTATCCAGCAATCACATTAATAAACTTATTTGGCATCTGCAGAAAGTAGGTGGGACTAGAATTATCAGGTCATAGGATGCAAGGTGGAAAGGGAAGTTCAGTGCACACCGTCTCCAGGTTTAGGAATCTCCTCTGTGCATTCTGGTTAAACAGGAGGTTAAATAAGATCTGTCCAGAGCCAGGAGAGCCAGTGAAATGTGTGCCTTGCTGTTTCCTCATGCACCAAGGTTCCCCCACCACTGTGCTACTTTTTCAGCTATTGAGCAGGGGGTGATCAAAGGCAAGGGCAGCCTGCTCTGGAGCTCCCTGCAGCCCAAGTGACACATCCCTGATATGGTGTTTCCAGGTGCAGACCATTTCCCAGACCAGCGAAGGCAGGTCAGTGCTGAGGCAGGGCAAGGTGCAGAGCAGAATGTCCTGAACTACTGAGAGTCCATAAACATGTGGCTCAACCAGGATTTTCCTTGGACAAGCCCATCATAAAGAGGTCCCTGGTAAAAAAAAAAAACACCACAAGACCAAACACTGATGAGCCCTTGCGTATGGCCCTGTTTGTATTTAGTTAGTCATGATGGGCTCGTGCATGTCAATTTGGGGTCTCGTGTGCGTGAAAAGCTACTCAGGGAGCCTACCCATCCAGGGCCCAAACTCTACACCTTGAAACCTTGCACTTTAGGGTCCACGTGAGACTACTCAAAGGGTGGAAGAGACACTGCCAGTTCTGCTGCTGGTGATGGGTTGCTGGTACCATTAAGTACTACCATTTTCTTTTTAGTATATTACTGTACAGAGTTGTTCTCATTCTGAGGAGACTGGCAGTGACATGTAGACACCTCCCTAAGTCCAAGCAGGGCTGAGATAAATCTGATAAGCAGGAAGCAATACTTTGAGGCACTGTTTTTTTTAATCCTACAGGAAGAAGGCTCCACTTGCTGCCTCCTTCTTTACATGATGAACTCTGCATTTAACTTATGAGTCAGATGTAAGCAATACGTCCAACATTTCCCTCCCCCCCTATTTGATTTATCTTCTTCAAGGTTCTCATGTATTAATCCTGTCATTTAGTGAAGTTTCTAATTTATGAAGTTTGTGGCTTGTATGAGATTTGCTTCTTTAAACAGTCAAACCAAATCTGTAGTAACCATCTTTACTGATGAAATCCAAGATAGCTTTACCAAACCAAACAAGCTTCTCTGTACTTAGACCCTCAGTGTAGTAGAAACAAGATAAATAGTAGCCATGATGACATCATCTTGAGGAATCATTCCAGAAAGCCATTCTTTGATGCATTCTTTATCCTCAGCCTGCCTAATTTACATGTTTATTAATTAGCTAGAGATGATATATATCACCCAGCAATAAACTTAGTGTCCTGTGTTGTTTTGGTTTAATTTCATTTGCATTTACCTCATGATAGCATATCTTACACATATATCAAATATTTTCAAATGAAAACAACTTGTCTCATTAAATGTCTTACCCATTTTAAGAATTAAAGCAACTTTTCTTTCCACTTAGTCAAAACACATTCCAGGTCTAACAAATTAACATGTTACAAAGCTTACTGCCCTATCCCCTTAATCAGAAAAAACCCGAACACTGTCCACATCAAGTGTAAATCTCTCTTTCCTCTGCGTACCCCAACACAGCTTTAATTCATTAGGCATTTCAATGCCAAAATTCCTTTCATACTAATAAGATAAGATGGTACATCGTAAGATTACTATATACACAGGCAAAAACTTCTACTGTAGGTGACTATTGCACTATATGGAGAAAGAAGAAGTTTACCTTCTCTGGGGAATGGTCCACTATTATTACATTATTCTTTGGCTTAAATTTTTCCATCCATCTTCTCAGTCATTTTAAAATCTTAGTTCCAGTTCCAAGACTATTGATCACTGCTCTGGGTAAAGTTATAATACTGGTCTCATCATCATTCATGACTCATTCTTGACTTTACCAGGACAGTTCCTGGAGCCCAGCACAAGGAAGCTGGATTATAGAGACTGTTCTTGAGCTACAAACTAAACTTTCAGAGGATATTACCAGGCTCTGGTTTAGTCTCTTTTCAGAGCATCTTGGAAAACTATTCTGTTTACTAAGATATATGGATTGCCACAGCAGAAAGGAAAAGAGAGAACAATGATTGTGCCAAGTAATGCCTGCTTCTCCAGCAAAGCATCAAAAACTCCTGATGTCCACCAGGAAACGCTACAGACCAAACTTGCCCATGAAATATTTTTATATGGTTCTGGCAAGTTCTGTCAAAGCATATAGACACAATATACCACACTATAATTAGACTGGAGCCATGAATAGTGCTTATATCAAAGGAGGGCTGCATCAGCTGTGTCTAACAAGAGCCCAGGCAGTTCACAAAAGATGAAGAAGAAGATGTTAAAATACTCCCTTGCACTCCTGGAAAAGTGTTCTCCATCTCCATAGCCTCAGCTTTCACCAGACCTGGGATCGAGGGATTTGCATGTGTTGTACATGGCAGTACTTAGTCACTTGGATACCATTAAGAATCTCCAGAAAGGATCTAAGAAGTCTCAAAGATGCCCCTTTTGGCTAAATCAAAAGAAAATAGGGCTCCAAAGGGGCTACTTTACTTTAAAATTACATATCATATTTCTGCACATCAAATAAGCACCACCTGCAGTCAGGAAAGCCACTAGAATGAGAATGTCATAACTGAAACTAAAAAAAAAGCCAATAAAAGGTATTTTCAGAGCTCTTCAATTTTTTGTGTTATGTGCTAAGAAAGAAAGTTTTCTGAGACTAAGGAAGACATACAGACAGATCAATCTAGTCTGCCAATATGATTTTAGGATATTAGAATATAATAACAGTGAATCAGAAATTTATTACTTTGAGCATGAAGAAGCAGAGGTGGGAGATGTGAAAGGAAGATGCTAAGGAACGACATGCCTTGCCACAAGTATATCCTGCATGCGTTTAATATCATTAAGTTAAATACAATGCAAGGCCGAATGATGCTGGTATGACTCTGTCTTAGTAGTTCAATAACAGGACTTTTACCTAATTTTGAAAAGTGGAGAGAGAAAGACATCTACCTCTTTCCAGTCATGATCAACTTTGTGTTGATGTCTGGTTTTGTCCTGAGTGCCGTGAGGGCTGAAGTTGTGATTTGCACTCACACTTGCCACTGGCTTAGCTCATCCCTGCACAGACAAACACCCTGGCTCACAGAGCTTTGGGATATTTGGCCCACGTGGCTTCAGTTTCAGGAGTATGAACATAGTCAGCATTTGCTGTAGTTTTTTTTTGAGATTCAGCTAATACTTTCATATGTTTTGATTTTGTTTTTGTTTAAATCTCTGTTTACACCTTCGGGACTAACTGCACCCCAGGATAAAAGATATCCTGCCACTGAGATAGAGCGTGCCGCCTCCGTGAGTGTTGGGCCATGCGCGGCACACATCAAAAGTTTTTGGCACTATCAGACCGTGCTTCCAAAACTGCCAGATTAAAGATTCCCCGTCTGCAGTCCACATGTAAAATGGAGGGAAAGCATATACTTTCATAGGTTTGTGGAATAATCATTTGCCATACAGAAACACCTGAAGTCCCCTGCGGAGGCTGAACTCAGCTGCATTTGTTAGGACCTGTAAGCACAGCATGTACCAATGTCCTCTGAAGCGACAGCAGAGAAAAGCAACCAGCAAAAGGGTTGATGAAGTTTTCTTTCCTTTCAGTGAGCGGGCAGGCGGAAGGCAGCCTGGGATGCCTTTACAGAAGCTATCTTAAGATTATCACAGTATCATCCTGAGACCCTGGGACAGAGCTGCAGATTGAATTCAGATTTCTCAAGACACAGTCAATAACTTTCATCCAAAGCAATTTCCTTCTGTCTTGCTGACAGGCAAATTGGAAATGTGACAGATGACAGACAAGCTGGCAGGGTGACAGGAGGCTTTCGGATGCAGTCTGCAAAGAGGGCAAGAACATCCATTTTTCTCCCACACCAAATATTCACTCCTACCTTTTCCTCAGCTCCTGTTTATATCCTGCTTTGCCAGAAAAGGCAGTTTCATTTCTTTCATGGAAGTCCTTTCAAAGCCAGTCATCTAGGACAATTGAGCATAGGCATTAAGATAATTACAGTGAAAAGTTATTATATCCTGGCCAAGTCTTGTGCCATGCCTGCTCAATTTTTCTAAATACAAATTTCTTGCAAAATTAATCCCCAGACCACAGTATAAATACTCACCTGTGGTGAGACTTCCCAGAGCTTTGATGTGGATCTGCATGAATCTTTTCCTTAAAGTAAGAAAATCCAGGAGAAAAAAAAAAAAAAAAGTGAAAGCTAGATTTATAAAAAGAAAACCTCTGAAACCAGCAAAATGCAGAATGCAGAAAAATAGAAATTAAAAGGGCTTATAAACCAATTTTTGCCTTCCTGCTCCATTCTTGAAGAGGGGGGACCTATCTCACATTCTTCTTGTTAGTCCAGCATTTTTCAGGGACAATCACACAGTCCCATCTGGGTCCTTTAAGAAGAGTCTTTCTTACTGTCCCATCCGAGACCTGTCTGTCTGCTTTCTGTTACTCTCAACAATTGGTCTCTGCTCTTGTCCTACTTACATTAAGTGTAAAATGACCCAAGTATGAAGCTCAGGTGAAAACTGGGTATGGGCCTAAACAGAAGCACACACAGGAACAGTGTGCAGTAGGAAATAATATGATAGAGGAAAGTGGTTGGTTATAGCCTGGCATCTCAATAGGGAGGAAGAAGAGGGGAACACCAGAAAAGTGGGGAAAGAGATCAAGAAAACACGGGGCTCACTGTGAAACAGCGTGGGCAGCACTGTACGGAGAAAGCACACCAAGAGTTGTCTGTGCTGAGCCTTGGCTGAGAGCAGTTTGTGGCTGTGAGCAAAGAAATAGGCACCTTCTGTTGGATTGCCCTTGCGTGCAAGAAAATTGTGCACACACTGCTTCCAGGGCGCTTGACTCTACCATCCATGCCTTTGCCCAAGAGAATTAACCTAGAGGACCCCATAGCTTCATTAAGCAACTGGGTCAAAAGGAGTAATAATATGCGTAATGTAACAATTAGGCTTTGGCAGTATTTAATGTATTCACTCCAGGAAAGGTTTGGATAACAGTTCTGATTAATACAAATGAACCAAAATTTTAGGAGGTTGTCAGCTGTCCTCCCCCTAAAAAGCAGAGTGATTAATGATAGCAAAATTATAACAAGAAGGTAATAATAGCTTGCACTTAGCTTTTTAAATTGTAAGGAACTTTACAAACATTCACTAATTGATTTAAAGCTTCTGTTTATCCTGTGGTGTGAACATTGGAAGTGTAAGACAAATGTGTTAACCAGAGAGATAGTGAAATTCATCACGTTCCCCACTGAAATTAGTGTCCGCTTCTATGTTAGAAAGGAGAAGTATTAGACTCTTAAGCAGCTGGTATTAAAAAGCAGATCTTTTAGCTGCTACGGACCCAGAGGAAACCACACTGTTTAGACCAAAGCTGATACACTCCTAGTGGTGTTTCCTAGTGTTTGCAACAAAGAGGACTTCCATTGACTTGTGTACCTGTGATGGTACACAACCCATAACAATTTATTGTAATTGTGATGATCATTCTGTCACTGAACTGGGGAAAACAAGGGAACATGAAGATTGAAATATAAATAGATTCAATAGGATAAGACTAAATAATTACAATAATAATAAAGACCCAGTATTAATCCTGATACTGATATAAGATATACAAGAATTATACTCAGCCAATTCTATCAGCAGGAAGCTGTGCACTCCCAGCAGGGGACAGCAAATGTTGGACACTGCGAGCGCAATGGCTTCGGGAGGAAGGGGAGGCCTCAGGTTTCTGGCACCAGGGCAAGAAGTTCTCAGGATCACAGACATCAAGGAAGAGAGGGAACTCCTCAGCAAACTTCCTAATTTATATTGAATGTGATGTTCATGGTATGAAATAATCCTGTTGGCCAGCCTGAGTCAAATGACCAGGCCTCACTCCTCCTCGTCCCTGCACCTGGCAAGGCTCAAAAACACTGAAACCTTGAATCCCACATAGCCTAGCTGGCTATAAAGTAAATATTTTCATTAATTCAGACACTAGAGTCTTCTAAAAGTGCAGTTTTCCCAAGCGTTAGAAGAGAAGTTAGACCTGTGTTGCTCAAACCAGAACAGTACCTTTAAAGCATGCTCAGGCATGGAGAAACTGGAGTCCCATAAAATACAATAATGCTACTAACACTGATGGCTAGCACACTTCCAGTGCCCTCACTCGGTTGTGAGGCCACCTCTGAAGAGAAATATTAGTCCCTTTGTGCAGGGGTGTGAGATTTAAACTCAGCCTTCACTTGCTAAAAGCACTTATTTTCTGCAAGACAAGCCTAGCTGTCCTCAACAAAGCTTCCTCACAGAGAGGGAAAGGAGATGGCAGCTTGGCTTAAGGGAAAGCTCCATTTTGAGATCTGAAAGTAATTGCTACACTTGAATAGTCTAAGTGTGGATACTTCTCCTTTTCATCTTCAACTCCTTAAATTAGCATTACAGGTTGTTTTTCATAGAGAGGTATTAGCACTGTTGGGCTGCTTGGCAGTTCTTACTCCACTTGTGTTTGTCTTTTGTAAAGGTCGTGTTCCTGCTTGCAGTAGAATTGGCAAAATGGGTTGCTAGCAAAAAGGCTTTTTTGTACAAAAGTGTAAAGGACTTCAGAAAGGAACATAACCCTAAAATAACCACTGAAGATATTTCACAGGGATTGGATGCTTAAAATTGTTCTTGGCCAAAAAGCAATGGGTTTGGATCCTCTTTTGAATGTTTTTTTATACCACACTTAACATCACAGTAACAGAAGACAAAGTAACCGCTAATACTTTTTCAAGTACCAAATGAGGTAACCTTGAAAAGTGGAGCACTGGCAAACGCAGTGTAGAGACACTTGAGCTGTTTGAGCATGGAGCCGGCTGGTACCAGAAGCAGTACAGCTGTGTTGCACTGCTGGGCTGAGCTACAGGAACCTACCTAGCAATTTCCAGATGAGTTGCTTCAATGTCCAGGCTGTTATCCCTGCACAGAGCAATGCCATACCATGGGGACTGCCTGGCTGTGGTGAGGTTGGAGGTCTCTGCGCAGCGCTTGTTATGTGATGTGAGCATCAGGTAGGATGAGCTGTTGTGGTACCTGAAGCCGGTGTAGATAGAAAAATACACACTGTATTTGGGCACATACCCTCATGGGGTATACTAATTGATTGGCCTTTATTAAACTAGGCAAGCGTCATGACCAGATGACTACAAGCCCTTGAGTGATCAGCATCAATTCAGTTTTGTCCATTTGTGTAATCCTGCTGATTATCTTCTGCAAACTCAGTCCCTCCAGAGGCAGTGCTGCTGCAGGGGAAAGAAAAGGAGAGCTGTGTGTTATTTGTGTAACAGTGCTGATGTGAAATCTGTACTGCACGCTTAGACTGGTACTTGAGTCAATGTCCTCTGACCATTTCAACTTACAGCTCAGATGTAGACACTGACAGAGCAGTAGAAAGCCCATATGTCCACGTGATGTTCCAAGAGAGCAAGCAGACCAGAGGTAGTGGTGCAGTTTTCCTTTGTAACTTGTTTTGGTACTTTGTCCAGGAAAAACTCCAACTGTAGTGCATACCTTAGTGTGAAGTGCTGACTGCTGCAAAAAAAAAAAGTCCAGAAGAACATGGACAAAAAGATGCCAGCTTTCTGAAAGGCAAGTTTAACTGGCTAGGCACAGCCTTGCACCAGTACCAGCATGCTTCATCTGGAGCCCTAATTTAGCAGCCATCATCCCCAGATCTGCCCTAGGATCACACACACTTCTAAATAGTGTAAATGTGCCTTTAGTTGGTTTTAGGTGGGCATTGCCTGCAACAGAAATGAACATAAGCTACAAATAGCTGACTTTCTTCTTTGGCACTCATTAGGCCTTTTCAGCATCACAGATTAGATCTGCTCTGCTGGTACACCGTAACTTTTAAACTGCCTTCACTCTGAGGAATCTGTGTGGATCCATCTCTCCTGTGGGAAGGTGGACAAAGTACCCTCCCTTGGCAGCTCCATGGTGGTGTCACGGGCAAATTCCTGCCTCTCAGGAACACCTTGGAGCTAATTAGTGAAATAGCAAGTCATTCCCCTGCTGGGTGGTGTTTCAGAATGTTGCTAGCTTCCTGCCTTTTCCAGCCCTAATCCTAACAACTTTCTTCAGCAGCTTGAAGCATTTTCTGTTGCTGTACTTCATCTTACCTGGCTATCTTCAGCCTGCTGCCAAAATCTGCGGCTTCTCCTGAACCTGAGTAAATCCAGTGAGGTTGTTTTCAAAAGTATTCTCCCCTGCCCTTGTGCAACAAATACAGAGCAGGACACTTAGACCTCATATTTAGCTCATATTTAGTTTGTTTCAAATCCTTGAATAATAAAATTTAAAAATGTGATTAACAAAAGAAGCAGGAATTAGCCCCCAAAGCTGTGGAGCTAGAGATGGCTGAATAGGAAAACTTCACTTTTCAGTTGAGATTCTGCAGTGTTTTTCAGAAGAAAAGGTCCCGATCAGCCTCCAGTTCTTGCTTTGGAAACACCCAGTCCAAATAGGCAAAAACCAAGGTTTGACTCTTTCCAATCTTCTCTTATAGAAGAGAAAAATGAGGAACAGGCAAATTAAGTGGAACAGTAGGACGCAAGTAAAAGACAGGAACAGGACTCAAATTGAAATGCAAATCAAATGTCTTAATCACAAGGCTGTCCTTTCTTTTCATACTGAGGATGTACCTTTTTAAATGCTTTCTTAAAAAAAAAAGCTGAGTGTAGAGAAAAAACTGGTGGATTATGTGGGACTGTCATCATTAGCCTTTTTGCATACTAAACATTTTGGTTAACATTGTTCTTTCAGATGTCACAACTATGTCATATGGCACTGGGGCAAATGTGCCCAGTAAATCTGCCGCTGGCTCATAAGGTACTTAATGGGATTTTTTTTAGCCGAAGAAATTTTAATCATTCTAATCTCAGGAAAATAGTCCTGCAGGAAAATAATTTCTCATTTATCTAAGTATCCATTTCAACTGTTGAGAGTCAGAGAACCATAAAATGAAACTTTTCGTCCTGAGCAAACTAAATTTGAAATCCAGGTTTAAAAAATGTTTTAAAAAAATGCTTAACATTTAGAGGAAATGAGAAGAAAGCATGTTTGCTACCTGCTGCAGAAGCAAAGCTTATCCCAGTTTTCAACCAGGTCTAGCAGCCAGACTTTCCTTTCAGAAAGCCTCGAGACCAAGCTGCTCAAGGTACCGTGCTGGATACATGACTTCCTTACGAAAGGTTCAGGGCTGAACACAACACAGAGAGCTTGACTGAAGTGGTTTGTACAAAAAAAAACATGTTAATGAAAACTAGCCCCAAAATGCTGGTGATGTGTCAGACAACTTATGTACAAAGCACACAGATAAGATGCACTTTATAAAAATGTCTTATGTCTCCTTAATCAAAGCTCTTTGAGGGCATTTTTTGACCTCTGAGTCAACAAGCATTTGTTTTCCTCCTTAAAATGTCTTTCTTCTCTCTTCCAGCCATCCTCCTTCTTCGTGCCCTGGATAGGTGTTTTTCTAAATGACCTCTACTAAGTCTTCCTGCATTTTAATTTCTTTAAGATGGAGCTCTGCATGTTAATGATACTTCAGTATATTAAATCTGTGAATAATTTAAGGTGGGGTTTTTTGCCTCACTCATTTAGTGACAATGATTTGTGTTCAGTGCACTAAGTTTTAATGCTTGACAGCTGAAGCTTAATATTTTTTCATAGTTTCAGAGACTGAAAGCTTCTATTAATTTAGACAGTCATTGAAAAAAAATCTCAAAATGACAATATAAAGAACTGAAGATCATATTCAATAAATACATCCACAGAGGAAAATCACGTTCTTCAGTGTATTTATGCATAAATTTACCATTCATTTTATTTTAAATTCTCTGATGTTTTTTCTGTGGTTCTGATCAAACTTGTGCCTCAGTGCTTCCTTGGTGAATATCTTTGAAAACACAGTCACCTTTGTGCTGGTTTAGGGATTTTGAAATAAAGCTGCTTCACTAGCAGGCCTGGTAGCAGTACTCAATGTGCATTTCCCTTGCCATCACTTTTAATACTCTACTCAGTTTTATCCAAAGTGAGAAGAAGTTTTACACCTATTACAAACAGAATTGAATGGAAGTGATTTCTTGAGTTTTTATCCACTCAGCATGTCCAATTCTACCTTGACTGTCTAGAAACCCATGATAGAACTCACTATCCAAGATATTTTTGCTTGAATTTGAGTACTATTTCCATTGTATGAGCTTACTGACCCTTAGAATTACAACATTTTGACTCACGCCTAATGCCTTTAAAAGCATTTCTGCCTTTACAGTATGTCACTTACTAGCAATGAGTGAAAGCACTATGACTTAGAGAAGAAAATTCAAAGTATCTCAAAAAAAAAAGACATCATAAAGTTTTAGCCCCATCTTATACATAATGTTTTAATTATGCTTTCTTGATCTTCTGTGTGTATCATTCATTATTGATGAACAAAAGCACTACAACTTTGAAAAGAAAATTTAAGTAAGTAAGTCTCTAAAATACTAGGCTAGTAAAATGAAGATGGACTATCTCAGAAATACTAATTACTGAGACTGGGAAACATAGAGTGGTAGGGGCTGAAGTGTGGCTCAGAAGTGTTTGTACTTTTCCATGGTGTAAGTCAAGGAAAATATTACGAACTGGAAGAATTTTAAAGCAATGTAACGAGGCTCCTTTCAAGCAGATTGTTTTATTGGAGTATGAGGATGCTCCAAGAAAATTAGTTGCATACACCAGGACCTCTTGGCTACCTTAGTTACATCAACTATGTAAAACATTAAAACAACTATGTAAACTTTTCATAAAGTGTCTCTTAGAAGATATGTATGTAATTAAAGCCTATCCCTGGATTAGGATGTTTGTATGGTAGAACCACCACTAGCCAACACTGCCCTCAGAGTTGAGTGTAATCAGTTTTTGCCTGTAATACCTTACATTGACTGTGAGCTCTTTCAGGATGGGGACTTTTTTGTGTACTTGTACTTATGTTGATAAAAATATAGGGCTGATGCCTCTTTAGGTTTCAACAACATAAATAGCTCTTGACACTGATTTCAACAATATGGTTTTAACAGAAACCACAGATGGGTTACAAGTATTTCTGCTTATATTCTTAAGTAAAAGAGTTTGAAAGTGGGTTATGCAGGGAAGGGTAAGTTAAAACAGCGAAATGATGCTGTCCAGTGCAGTCTCAGCACTGCAGCAATTATCTAAAGAGGTTTGAATACATGTCCAGCAAGACAAAATCTGCTTTTACCGAGCCCTGTTAGTTTTGCAAATACATGGAGTTTTGGCTAGGCAATGAGAACTAGCCTTGAGGATGCGTATTGAGCAAGAAGAGGTGAAGTAATGCTGTTGGTTTCCTTTCTTCACCTCTGGGGCCCTGTCCTCAGAGTCCTCGTGAACATGGAAGTAGTCACCTTGTGTGTTACATCAGTGTTTGCACGTTGAGGGATAAATAGACAAGGTCTGTACCTGTTGTTAATTTTTCTCAACAACTGAAAGTGAATGATGAAGATTTTGCCATGAGTCTGTATAGATTGATGCATTTTTGCTGTTCATTTTGAAACAACTTGTAACAAAAATTATTCTGCAACGCATAACAGGCATAGGACATTTTTATGTTGTCAACAATAAATCAAAATGAGTCTTGCAACCTTATATTTCTATGGACAGCAGTCAGACTACTAACTACATTTGCCAAGTGTCTCCTAGAGTATCCTGCCAACATACCACTTCTGCAGGAATGACAAGCCTGTTACATTCAATAATAATTTGGAATCGGATAAGGAGAAAATTACACAGATGTAAAGGACAGCAAGGAGAGAGAAGGGTGAAAACCAGACATGTTGGGTCTTTCAGTCCTCATACTTGATATGAAGGTGGGTGGATGGTCATTACCTGGCTATGGTACGATCAGTAGTGGCAGAAATGTTCCAGCAGATGCTGATCTCCAGCCTGATTGAGGCGCTGGTGTCACCATGGTCCTGAAATGTCTCTTTCCAAGAGAGGCTGAATTATGATATTTGCTCAGGAAAGGGAAAGTAATGAGAAAAGAACAAGAAAAATGTTTAGGCCTCAGGAAAAAAAAAAAAAACAACGGATGTTTTGGACTTGCTTTGAGTGACGGTTTGGAAAATGGCAGTTTGCCTTCTGCATTTTGGTGTCTGAATTTGTTTTTATGCACTTTCAGGGAATTCAGTAGTTCTGTGGTTTCTTATTAAAATTTTACAAGAAAGAACTAAAAAATACACTAAGATACCTTTAAATTAGATTTTAAATACCCACAGACCTATTAAAAATGTGTAGTGAAGTTTTTTATAACACCAACAAATTTGCCCCCAGAGTTAAGTTTTTCAAGCTCATTAGCTTACATTTCTCAGCATTTCAATGCTGTTAATAATTTTAAATATAGTTTTAAAGAATATATTCAGTTTAACAGTTAATATAGTCTTTCACCCTTATTCATAGTCAGCTTCAAAAGGGGTTTCACAGGCCAGAGCCTCTGCTAAAGGCTGTTTTAACCCCGGTTATGAGTTACAATATTGTTTTGCCATCTTTTACTAAGCATGTAATTAGAGCCCAGAAGATGAGAACAGTTATTCCATAATTGCATTTATTTGCTGCAAATTTTCATTTTTAATTTTCTTGCCATTCTGTTTCGTGGGTGCTGTTGCAGTGTTTGTGTATACTAAATTCTGTCAGTGTAGTATTATAAATTCACATACCATATTAAAATCACAAACTACATAAGGATTTGCCTGGTGCTGAGTGCTGCTAATTGAGATGATGTTTCAGCAATTCCCAATCTTACCCTGTGAGACATATGTACGAGTACATGGTTTTTGTTTTACTTTGTACTACCTATAAAAAAAAAATTCCCATGAAAATAGACGTCCACAATCTCAGTCCAATCTTTCCTTCCCATAATTAATTAAAAATTAAAAATTACAAAGCATTCTGGGCTAGAAAGTCAAAGTACTTGATACCTGCTCTTTATTTGGGATTTAGTGCACCTAGGGAATTCCAGCTAACAGAGCTTTGGACTACAAAAAAGATTTAAATGAACAGATGCGCTTCTTGGATGATCTCACACCTGAGAACAGAGCTAACATTAAAATAAATGTTTGGGGTTTAAGTAGATTTACAGAATATTACTTACACAAGCCTTTACGAGGGTATATATTTCAAGTTTCTTGAGAACTTGCCCTGTTTTGCAAACCTAATTTTTGTGCAGTGACTACTCCTCTTGTCTTGTGGGTTAGATCTGTGGGTTCTTTCAGAGCTCTAGAAAGAAATCTTGTCCCCTGGAACAAAGTCTTTCTCCTAGAAAAGGCTGTCGGAGAAACTAAACTAAACTGGTGCAGTTGCTGATAGGTTGGTTTGACTGCTCAGGACCTGGTCCATAGCCTTTTGGAAACATTTACCTCAGCTCTAGGGATTGCTCCAAACTCCATCACTCCAAGCTTAGTCACTTTGCAGGAAAGGAAAAGTGGACTCCCTAGCCCCCTAGTCCAAGACTGGTCCCATTATGAGAGGGTGAGAAATTCTTGATAGCTACAGGTAGCCGCAGAGATTTTCAGTAGGAGAATGGATTAACAAGTGTCATTCCCCCCCAGTTTGAGATACAGGGGATATTTAAGCCACTGCGGGTGGACAGAAACAATGAGCATGAAAATCCACTTGTGAGATTTTTTGATTGGCTAATTACATGTCTGCTGATGTAGTGCCTAATTTACACTTCAAATACTGTAATTTGCCTTGTCAAGTGCTCCTTTGTATTTAGCATTTCACTGTGTTAAAATAATTACCATCATATACTTCTAAGGAACATTACTGTTGTCGGACCTAAAATTTTCATGAGGTCTTTTCAGCCAGTCACCACAGCCACTCCCATTGCCCCTTGCACTGTGATACATTTGTGGGGACCAGACAAAATAGGAAAGATCAGACAAACAATCTCTGAGGTACTCTTTACATACATACAATAATTTCTTTCTGTCCTAAATATTGCTATACCTGGCAATAGGTCAGCAGTGAATCCACTCACAATATTTTCTTCCCAGACAGTTTCTAGAGCAGTGAGTCACTCTTACAGTCAGACTTCAGATAATTTCATAAATTAGGAGGCTATCCCATGCTTTTTTATTGTCCTTCTGCACAATGCCCATTTTGGACCCACAATAGTGATTTGGAACATCCCATTGTTACTTTGGAGCTTTTCCTGTGTACGCCCTGTTGGTACATCCAGTCCAACACTGTCATATGCAACTGAACTCCACTTTCCAGCTGTTGGCTCCTGGTACCACAGCACTTTCCTTTTGGAAGGTGTCATGCCACAGCTGCCAACCAGGGAGAGAGGTAGGCAGTTGAACCAAACCACAAGCAATGCTTTAATTTCTTGCTGTTGTTGTTATTGTCATTGCACAGCAGCCACTTCTATCCCTTGATCTGAAATAGCATAGGTGGTTGCTGGTCCTGGTGACATCTACGGACTTATCAGTTCTACCTCATCTAAATGGTGCCATAAACATTGACCTCAAATGGGAAACCTGACTAAGCATTCATACCCAGCCCATCCAGTTCCTCCAGGGTATCATTCACCACAGCACACAGCCTGTGCACCCATGAGACCCACCAAAACTCTAGCCAATGTACAAAGGCATGTCTTTGCCCACCCTGAAGGCTCTAGAGATCTTTCTGATGATCTGATGTCTGCACCAGCGATTCACCTTTCTGTGGCCTATTTGGATAGTTTGGATATGTCAATGTGAAAATTTGGCCTTCTCCCCCTGACTGGCTTGTTCCTTGGAATGATTTGCTGCATATGCATTTGGTTACCTCTGTTGTCTAACAAAAATACTTCTGCAAATGCAATTTATTACAGAGAAGGTATGTCTTCCACAACCGTTAGCAAGAAAACAGAGCAGGAATGAACTGCTCCAAATAGCTAGCCCATGACCTGAAATTACTGCACTTAACAGCAGTGCACCTTTTACTGAACAGTAAGAATGTGCCACCCTGTTGAGTCAAACCAAAGGCCCTTCTAGCTTCATTTGTATGATGGTCTGCAACAGAAAGAGGGTCTGAATTTTAAGAACGGAGTAACATTTCCTTGGTACAATCTCACAGCTTCCCAGCGGTTCATGATCCTCCTGAAGCATAGGTTCTAGCTGCACCTTCATGCTGAGCTGCTGTTGACAGATTTTTTACTTCTTCGTCTGAATCACTTTTAACTTCACTCAAATTTTTGGCCTCCAAAATTACCTCAAGCTTTAAATTCTCCAGGATAATGATTAATGATTTAGGGAAAATACTTCTGTTTGTTTGATTGTTTTAGAACCCTTGCTAGTTATTGAAATGATATCATTTTTCTGTTCACTTCTTCTGTGCCATTGGGATTTTATGGGATGCATAATATCATTGCTGAGCTCTTTCTTTTCTGGGATTGAAGGGTACATCTTTTATTTGCAACAATTTTCATGGGGTTTTATTTGCAAAGGCTTTCTTGAGATGCTAAAATTGAAGTGAAGAGTTTTGATAAAACATGGCTTGTTTTACATCCCGTGTTTATACCTCTTTTAATATGAGATGGTGGTACTATTCTAAAATACGGATTCTAAAGTATCCTTTAATGGCAGAATTAAACTACAGCAAGAGTTTGCCACTGAACTCCAATATGCATATCACAATGCAGAAAAATGAGAATTTCAACTGTTTTAATATATTTGCCTTTATACCGGGGCAGTGTTTTTTCAAGTCTATCTATCTCAGGATTTTCTAGATTAATTGTCAGTTTAAATGCATTTAAATATTAAATATTAAATCAAACCATAAAGTTCATTATTAGATGGCATTTTAATTGCATGTTTTTCAGCATTTTTACTGAAGGTTATACAGTTAAGCGCTCAACAACCCCTTGCAAATACTATCAATGAGATGAGCAACATCTGAGACTTTAATCTATTATTATTAAACAGGCCTGAGTCAATTTCTTTTATTGTTTCACATCTTAGAAAAGCCTTTGTTGTCTTAGAAAAACTCATATATGCATCAGTAAACTGGCGAGCCTGCTGTTTTCCCCTGGGTACATTGCTATGTGTTGTTAATTTTCAGAGAAAGCTGTCGATGGAGTTAACATCTGGGAGTATATCATTATATATGATAAACTCACAAGCCTTTGTAATTAAATTCCACTGTTTGGTAGATATGGGGTCGGATTTACCAGATGATGCAGCAGAACACTGTAGTCAGGATTCATGGGTTTAAATAACACAGCACTCTTTTCTGCAGATGTGTCCTCAAGAATAGTTTGCTAGTTTTCAGTACTCTGTAGACCTTCCTTTAATGCAGACCATTTAGAACTGGTTGAATAATTAATAAATACAAAATTATTTCTGACCAAACGTACTATAATTAGCAATTAACATTGTGCACATCATCCACTTCTAAAATCATGTGTGGGCCTTGTTATACATTCCTGTAGCTATTTAGAACAAAAGTGACTGAGCTCTGTGTTATTTCATTCTGTTGCCTATGCCAGAAACGTAAAATAGGGAACAAAAGCCAGAAACATCTGAATTCTAACCCCAGCATTTCAACAAGGACCCTACCCATTTTCTTAAAAGGTTCAGGAATTTTGCGTGTCCCATTTGTTATGTGACCAGTATGAAATGACTTTGGACCCAGTTAAGTACTCAGTGAAAACTTAGCTGGCTTTGGTGAACTTCTGTCCAGACCTTTGTTTAGATGTCAAAGTTGGATTAAGTCCTAGTTTAAGACACCCGCATTTGAAATGTCAGCTTTTCTGCCTCTGTTTCAATGCTGCTACCTATGAAATGGTTAGAAAAAATTTAACCATTCCCATAGGATTTTGGGAGGATTCATAAGGATGTGCTTGTAAAAGTGAAAAGCACCGGTCCTACAAACATCTTCATCAGAAGCGTTTATCATGGCTGTTACTTAGCTCCAAAGAAATGAAATATTGATTGTCTTCATAGATTGCTTTAACCCTCTCCACTTTTACTGCAGTAAGTAAAGTTCATAGAGCAGAAACCACTTAATCAGAATCTCATTGGACATGGTCACATTACTGCCTAGTGTTTTTTTAACAAATTCTTAATAGTTGTTGTTTTTTTAACAAACTCTTAATGTTTGAGGTTTTTTTTTCATTTAAAAAGAAAAACTCTGAATATAGCCCCATTAATTTTATTGGGAACTCTTATCTTGCATACAAATGGCATGCCATGATCCCAGGGAAGAAAACTACAAGAGAAACAAGTTCATTAACAGTATGTAGTAATATTACATTGTTCAGTTTTCTGTAAATTTTGGGTTGTAAAGAGCTAGATCAGTTTGCTCATTCTCCTGCTAGCTTGAGATTTCTTCTCTGCAATTTATTCAAAAAGGGATTTATTAATGGTATGTTCAGAACACATCTGCAGGCTGGTGAGCACCTTTGGTGCACTGCTGAGCAAACCTGCATCCCTTTAAAACTTCAAAAACATCTATTTCCTGCAGTTTAATGTCACTGAGAGTGAGCTCTTCATAACTGCAGCATGACAGTCTCTTGGATACTCGATTTGTGCTTTCCTTTCCCCAACTGTAATTGCTATGATCTGAATTTTATGTGATATTTCTCTATAATTTTAAGAGTAAATTCCATACATAACTCACAATTAAGCAAAATAATTAGGTTCTGAAAGAAAAAAAATTATGTTTTGCATCTGACAAGGCCTATTAATCTTTCTCAGTAAGGGCTGCAGACACACTGGACATCAGCAGTTAGAGACAGAGTGCCAACGTTGTAAAAATCAAGATGAATTACTGTTTTGCTTAAACCTGTCTGCTGTTGATAGGCCTAAGAGGGGCTTAGCTTCTTAATGATTCCATGGATTGTATCTGCCCACAACACTTACACTTGGACTCATTTTTACACATTTTGAAGTAGTTTTCTTAACACTGTTTTGTAAATACTGTTTTTAAAAATGATTTGTAAACGCATTACATCAGTTATGTTCATAATGGCGTTTGTGCCCTTTCTGGTGCACAGAGGCAATTTAATCATTCCAAATAACACATGTCACATCCTAGCTTTCCTCCGGGAAATTTGGCAGCCATTGGAGGCTTGGCAACGTGACATTACAGGCACTTAAACTTCAACTGCAGCTCTTTCACAGGATGGTTGAAAAGGGAGAGGGGAAGGGAAAGGGCATTTTTCCTGTATGGCTCAATGTATAGACCTAAACTGGGGTTGGAAACAGGAGGATCCAGTAAGTAGTGACAGAGAGCAATGTGCTGCAGAGATGCCCTTGGATGCCTGACAGAACACACACACACACACTCCTCCTGCATTGCATGAAGGACATTGTATGTTTCTCCCAGTCTCTCTGGCTGATCAGTCTCAGAGGCTCGAGCAATACCTTAAGATGGCACAAGCCCAGGCAGGCTAATCCTTGGCAAAGGTGCTGTGACAGCTGCCCAAGTTTCCATTTTGAGCTGGTAACCGTATGCTGCCATGGTCGTTTGGCCAGGAGGAGTAAAATTGATGTGCCACTTCCCATCAGGAGACAGTTCGGGCAGTTGTGAGCAATGGGGAGAAATTCATCTTCTGCCCAATTTGGATCTCATCCATGGACAGTCAGACGTAGCCATGGACCCCAGGACTCTGTGCAGCAGGACGGTGCTGGATGCTGTGGTTTGCCCATCTTCTGTCACCAAAATTCAACCGTAATTACAAAGGAAACAAACCTAATGTAGGGTTGCTTTGTAACCCCAAAGCTAATTGCTATAATCACCAGGTGATCACTTCCGATGCTTCCTCATCTCTGGCGTACCCTGCTGGTCTTCACCCCTCAGGTACTGCATTTTTTCTGAGAACAACATTACTTGGTTCTGTCACTCTGTGAGTCGGCTTGAGGGTGCTGTTCCCTGGGGTAAAACGCGGTTATCTTGGTGAATCTGATTTAGGCTCCTATTTGGTGATTTTGTTCTCTCCAGCTACAATAAAAGTCGTAATTGGTGACTGAAGAGCTTCCTTAGAGCAAAGCATCATTTAGGAGAAAAGCATTTTAAGAGAAAACATACCTCACTGTCAATAAAACAGCCTGTGCTCCAACCTGCTCACAAGATAATTAGATGTTTTCCGCATGGGGACCCTGCAAAGACCCACTGCCCATTTGCTCTTCTCCCTGCTCCTCTCTGCCAGAGCTCCCTGCCTTGCCCTGCAAATGCAGGAGCCCCTTCAAGGCCCTTCCTACCTGCCGGGAGCCAGCTGAGAAGGCAAACTCCAAATCTGGATAAGCAACATTGGCACATCGCGTTGGGCACGAGCTCTTCCAAGGTACCAGCTTGCTCTGCTGGGTTTCTGATACCCACACGTTGCTGCATCCCTCTCCTGCCTGCTGCCCCCACCTCTCACCAGCCATAGCATCATCTCAGCAGAGCAATGCAGCAGCAGAGCGGTCCAGGACTGTCAGCTTGGGGCAGCTCCCCTCGTGGCGATCAGGAAGTGGATGCTATGTGACCAGCTTTCCCTTGTGCTCCGTCACTGCTCCATACACATGCATTTTATGCGTGACTGCTGTTCCATTAGGATAAAAAAATAATAATATTATTTTGATGCGTTGCTGTGTTACACTTTGCCACCTTACTCCTTTCAATTCCTGCTAAAATACCAATATGAAATACTAACTTCCTAAGTCATAAAATGTATTTCAATTATAGGCACAATGACTATGGGGGTTTTTTTGCCTTTTTTTTTTAAGATGTGAGTATATGGAAGGACCATTTCAGGGCATTTTAGTAAAGTTCAGAAATATCTTAGGTATAGCTGAGAAACAACAAGAAGACCGTGCTGAAGAAGAAGTAGAGATAAGGCCTAACTTTTAACCATATATCAAGTAAGGTGAATGGTAATGAGTTCATGTATTACAGCTGAACTGTGATTTAGAGTATACTACAGTTATGCAGGATCCAGTATCTGATCAGAAAGCCATAGGGAGGATTTAAACACTCTTAATTTTTCTCTCTAGTAAGCCATGTAGTGTTGGATATATGTTAATAAGTTGCTAAGGCATAGGTATCTTGGTACTGACTCAATGCTATTATTTGCCATTTGAAATACATAAAATAAAAAATAGTTATGTAATAATTAAACAACAAAGGAAAACATCGTCTCCTAGAAATTAACAACATCCCTCCTTTGACTGTCTCTCTTATCTATGCACCACAGGATATTGGGAACACTATTCTACTGAAATTTAGACAGGAAAATACACACACAATATGACATCTTCTGATGTTAAACACATTATTGCTGATAGTAATGGTGTGTTAGAAAATGCTTTGAGTCTCAGATAGTCATGAAATGAAATACAAATTTGATCTATGTAGTAAGTTTTCAAAAAGCTTAAGTGCCCGACAATACAATAGGAAACCTCTGAATCTTTGAGATTTTTTCCCTATCCAATGAAGCTTGTTTTTGCCATGAAGTAGGGAAGCAGGGAAGAAGGGAGAGCAGCAAGCACTAGGCAAGACCTAGAACAAATCAAAACAAGTAACAATGAACTTTCCCAGGACTGTACACATCCCCCTACACAATCCCGTGATGCTGAAATCACCTAGAATTGTCCTGTTCCCTCCCCCCCCTCTTGTTTTGCCCGTTGTTGAGTCTTATTCTTATATTGTGTTGTAAGTTAGGTGTGTGCTCATACATACTCCTACGCATACCTAAAGTGTATGTTCATTGCATTTAAGGGAGTGCATTTAGATTAAATTCATGGTCCATTTTGTCCACTAGTTCATTGCATAATATCCTTTATTCAAAACATTTGCTGGGAAATGAGAAAGCAGCATCCAAGGCAGAACAGGGCTGAAGGCATTGCTCACACTTCTTAGATGAGAGACAAGGTGGAAGGGGGAAGAGGGAGAGGGCAGAAAAAGTAAGATTCACGGGGAATGAATGTGTGGGACTGTGGCTTTGTAGTCAGGCATGTAGGTGTTCAACGTGGATGGAAAAGTCCTGTGTTTAGATCTCCTCTTCATGAACAGTGCACAAATCTATGCATGAAAAGGCTTGGGGTAAAATACAGAAGCAGTGGTGGGAGTGAGCACCATGCCTAGACCTTCTGCCCCTTTGCAGGGCTCCCTCACATCACTGATCCACAGACATTCTTTCTTTGCTGATGTTTTTCTCTGGCCGAGCAGCGTGGGTCCCCGGTGGAGCTGCACAGGGGCCCGTAGCCATCTGCTCGCAGCCACGACTTACCCACAACCTTGAGTCCACCAAGGTGGACTGAAAAAGGTGTCACCCTTGCTAAATGCTTTGGGAGGGTAGTGGGGATGAGGGAGCAAGACAGATGTTTTGGGCATTAAAAAAGACCAAGCTGTCAGGTTCCTTATGGAACCTGGCCAGATAAAAACCATTTGTGCAACACTTACATTTGTGTTAATATAAGAATGGCAAGTGCATGCTTTAGGATATGCAAATGGGGAGAATTATCAAGCCAGTTTGTTAGTGAAAAGGAACTTATACTTTTAATATTTGAAATAGCTTGCTGTTTAATGACATATAAAGGAAGATTAATCATGTAATTGGTCATAATAATGATAAGGGCAAATTAGATGTCATACTTGAAAAAACAAAGAGAAGTTTCCTTGAGGTTTTTTAAAAAGACAAAGCATTAAATATTTGCAATTGTTCTAAAAGGTGCTTATAGATAACTTTTGTAGGGAGGGCTACAATTCATCTCACCTATGATATATGTTGTCCCTATGTCTCTTCACTCATAACAGTTATACCATACACAGCCTACATACAATATTTTTATGTAATGGGTGAGTGTATATTCTATCGGTTACCTTCAAACTATATACACAAGGACTATGTGCAAGTGCGGTACTTGACCTCTAACATGTACACAAAGAAAATTAGATTCTCTGCAAGCGATATTATTCTAACACAGACCTCATCTGGTATTTAGTAGTCTGAGTCTAACCTGACATTTATTAACTGTAGTCAAAAAGCAGCTAACAATCAGGGAAAATGCATGATTCCTGCTCCATTTCTCATGGTGTGCCCCGTAAACTCTTCAAGACAAATCCTCTCATGGAGAAGGTGCCTAGAATTAGAATAAACTGTCTAGTCTCCCTTTTATTCATTTTTCCTTCCTTCCTTCCTTCTGTTCCTCTCCTCCACTCCCTTTCTCTTTCTCTCCTCTCTCTCTTTCCTCTTCCTTTCTTTTTTAACAAGTCGTACAGATTTTGCAGTATATTTTTATTATTAGACTTTACATATAAGAAGGGGATCTAGTTGAATAAGAAAAATTTTATCAATAGAACTTGATATTGTTATAGGCTAAACAATTTGTGCATTGACAGAGATTGTGATTATCATCCCAAAGTTGCTCCCAAAATTGGAAAATTATTTTTAACAATTTAATTTGAACAGTTTAATTTGAACAATTCTGTGCAGAAATACGGTTCTGAGAAGTTTAGTTTAAATAAGGAGAATGAACTTCAGATGTTACGGATATATAAACTCAGTTCTGTTGCCCAGAAGGTGAATAATGACCTTATTTGTTGATTAGAAAGGAAAACAAATAAATGTTGAGTTATAATGTTTGTGTTGTTTGCTGAAATTGTTTTTGACTAATTGGAGTACAAGGTTAAATTGTAATAATAATAGTATAACCCTTGGTTACATGATAATAAGAATTGATATAAGTTTGATATAACGGAGTGATTTGTGTTGCCAATAATAATTAGATACCATAATGTTTTAATCAATAAGATTAAGTAATGCTTGGAAACCAATATGTAATATAGATAAAATGAGGCTTAAAAGGCAGACTTAAAAGGTTGTTCCTTGGTGCTCTCCCTGAGGTGATGTTTCTGGAGACGGTAGTATCGTTCTGCTCTACCAGACGGTGCTAAAGATAAACAAGGTGAAAAAGTGAGCAGGCTGAAGCTTTGGTGAAAAAGAACACTGTTTGATTTCAGCAACAAAATGCTCACTTTTCATTTTGACTCCTGCTTTTCTAATGCTGTAGGTTTTTATAAGGATGTCAGTGTAATTAGTCAGCAATGATCCTACCACAGGTCTCAGGTACTATCCGATCTGCCTGACCTCAGGAGGAGCAAGACTTGAGCCTAGGTCTTACCTTTCCCATCAGTGGCTTCTGTCACTTTCCAGCATTGGATTTTTTCTGCTCTTTGAGGCCCAGCACAACCCTGAGCCATCCAGAGTTCAAGCTTTCTGCTTATTTCAAGCTAATCTGCTTATTTCTGCAATAACAGAAACGCCAAATCAGAATGGATCTGGTCCCTTCTGCATGTTTCTGTATGCGTACTACTGAGGAGAATAATATACTGAACAAAACCATGTAGAGATATCAGTTATACACCTGCTTAATACATTTCAGTGTGTCTTGGGCTCTACATGCAGATCTCAAAAAGCGCTCTTCAACGTGCTGTCATCTATGAGAAATTTGGCAAGAGTTTTTGAAAATTATTACTCCCAGGAATGCTTCTGAAGCATGAGTGGTCCTGTGAGTTTGGAGTTCAGATGATGAGGCAGATCTTAGTTTGTTTAATTCAGAAAAAAATATCATGTATACTATTGTACATCCCTTAGATTGTATATATTTTTTCCTCTAGTTAGGATTTCTTATATAGAGAGGAGAACTGAGCACAATCACGCAAGTGCAATAATTTTCCTACAACAGAGCAACAGTTTTGTAACAAGTCAAAAGATGCTTGGCAGAGTCCAAGAGATTCTCTTTTGGACATAATCAGATGCGGACGAAATGCCACGCAGAGTTAATTAAAAGAGCAGATTTCAAATTGGGTGATGGTTGCAGTTAATCACATAGATGCTTGCCAATGGCCTATAGATAGCAGAACTTCTTGGCCTCAGATAATAGAACAGATGACTGCTGAGCTACAGAGACCATATGCCTTTCACTGGACATGATTTAACTATATTGGACAAGGTTTCCTATGAGAAGATTTCTGTTTGCATGTCCCCCTATTGCTCTGTGGTTCACCCAGTCTCCTACAAAAGAACCTGGCCATTCAGCCAGCTTCAGTCAAAGACCACACTTTCCAGGGAAAAAAATGTCCTTCAAGGTCCAAAAACCTATCACTAGCATTAGAGAAAGTGTCGTCTCTCACCTTTGTGCTTTCCCTCTAATTTGCTCTTTCAACCAATACTGCTTAATATCACACCCACACTGGATCTACAGAAGGTTTCTACCTCTCCTTTCCTTGTCTCCACTCTGGTTTTTGCCTTTTCCTTTCTCTCCTCTGTGATATTTCTTCCTGTACAGATGACACCTGCATATTCTGCATACCTCTGAGCCCAGGCTTCCAGTGTTCAGCAGCTACTTACTCAGATTCAGCAAGATCCTACAACTGACTGCGGATGTCTGAGATGTTTCAGCAGTCCCTCGTGAGCATTAGGATCCTTTCTTAGGCTTGGGTACCAAAATTCCCCCTGAGTCCCACTCTTAGCAGATGTAGTATTGTCTGAATTTCACTCTCTCTTATGAGTGCCTCGCTCAGGCAGGACAGTCATGGCCATGGCTGCGTGTGCACGGATTTGCTCAGGCGAATATGAACCATGTAGCCAGACTTGGGCAAAACACTCTGTGCCATCAGTGTTTCTCAGCTGCAGTTGCAGGAATTGTTGCTTGGCTTGGTACTGTGTGAATGCTTTCTGCAGCAAAGTCCTCTTCACTCCACCATTTACCTTGCAGCCTCTTCACTGATTTTTTTTTGTTTTATAGTGCTTCTCATTCTCTCCTTCCCTATAAATTTCACTACCGTTCAATGTGGTTTTAAGTATAGCTTAGTGCTTTTTTCTCCTAGAGCAGTTCAGTACATTAGCCTTTTAAGGCTTGCTGTTGAATAAGGCTATGCACTGCATTTATAGACCACAGGTATGCTAAATTCAACCATTTCCTCCTGTTCCCAGGAGTGCAGGGAACATTTTTGTTGCAGGGGCTGGGGGCAACACTAGATTTCTGCCCCAAGAAACTAGCTCTCTTGTCTGTACAAATGAGTGAAAACCAGGACTTCCCTGTAATGCCTCTCTCAGAACTCCTAGTGACGCATAGCTTGCTTTACCATTCCTGGCCCTCCACACCCATCCATCCCAAACAACTCATTTTCTAACACGTTATTTCCCATATATGACCCAAGGCTGTTCCCAGGCCACATTTAGTGAATACTGCTCTGGTTACCACACGGTCATAGAATCACAGAATCCTGAAACTGCCTATTAAATTTGGCCTCTTCATATATAATACACTGTTTTTTCAGTAGATGACAGGAATAATAAAGTAACCTGAAGTTTAATATTGGAGAAGAGCAAAGAGAGGGGGACAATAGGTGATAGAGCCATAAAGTGGAAAAGCAATGGGAATTCAAGCTACTCAGTTTAGAGACGGTTGCAAATGATGAAAAGTTGTTACTTGAAATGCCTCAGGTTTGGCCAGCTTCTGCTGAAGGTCTGGCAGCATTCCCTGCCCCATTTGCCAGGTCACACACCTCTTCTTTGGGGACTACATATGTTCAAGCAGGTCTAGTCTGGGCCTGGGGGTCTGGAAGCAAAGATTTTTAGCCTTTTTGGCAATATCTTGTCATGTGTATCTGGAACCAGGGACCATTTCTTCTCTCTCTTTGATCGGCTTGCAGGAAATTTTGGACTTCTTTTTCCAATTCAAATGGAATTTGAGTAATAAGTATGTGAAAATGAGGTGCCTGATGTTCAAGAAATGTTCAACTCCAGAAGGAGGAACAGATCTGTGGCTAAAAAGTTGGTGAGATTATGGGCTGAGACGTGTGTGTCTGACTTTAGCTGTTGGTGGCTATTGGGGGACAGGAATGAATCAAAGCTTTCCTAGCTTGCATGCATAGCAGTATTAAAAAACAAAGTAGTGAAGGAGAAGCTGTGGGCTGTTTCTGGTGGGGCTGAGTCACCACAGCCTGGAGAGCTCTGCCTTCCTCCCATCCAAGAGGCTTCTCCAGCTCCCAGAGAGAAGGTTGGGCTCCCACTAAAGCAAGTGATCTAATACTCAAGCTCTTTCATTCCTAGGCGCTTGAGGACTTCTGAAGGATGGAGAAAGCAAAACAGGCCAAGTTACCAAGAAGGAATAGGACTTCCTAATACAGGGCCTGGGGATTAAACTGTTCTGAGGATTGTTGTATTGTGATAAGAAGATGTCCTTGTGTAACTATTTCCAGCTAAAATTTTTTGAAAAAAGAGACTTCCCCAAGTGAGGGAGAGCTTAAGGCTGAAAAAAAGGTTGTTGCGTATTTTCTGCAGATGACTAATCCTGATTCTCTGCAGAATTTAGGTAGTAACTGCACATTGTCAGTGATAGGTCCAGTGGAATAGGGTAAGAAAACAGAATTCATTCTCTGCTGCAAATAAAGTGGTCATTCAACTGCTCACCCCAGAAACTCTCGGCTGAGAAGCTAACAGGCCTGCTTGTTACAGAATATATTTACATTTTAACTACAGTAATAAAATTCTCATAGCAGGACTTCAGTGGAAGCACAGTTCTGCTTCAGATCCTGCATGATATAGGACTCCAAGGTCAGATTTGAGGCACTGTTCACATAGCATGTACCCGAGCACGTGCCAGGGCACACCAGTTGGTGTACAGAAACGGGCTGCACCTGGGGGGCAGTGGCAAATAGCTGTTTTTCAAACTGACAACCTGTCACAAGTGGGGTTCCCCAGGGATTGATACTGTGCCCAAAGCTTTTTATTATCTTCATAAAGGGTCTGGATGATGGGATCAAGTGTATCCTGATGAAGTCTGCTGATGACATCAGAGTGGGAAAGTGGACACTTCTGAAGGGAGAGCCACTCTGCAGGAAGACCTGGAGAGGCTGGAAGATTGGACTAACAAGAACCTTATGAAGTTCAACAAGGAAAAATGTAAGGTGTTGCAGCTGGGAAAACATAATCCAGGGGTGCAGGACAGTCTGGGACCTACCCGGTTGGGGAGCAGCCCTATGGAAAGGGACCTGGGGTTCCTGGTGGACAACAAGTTCAATATGAGTGAACAGTGGTGCTGCTGTGGTAAAGGAAGCCAACAGGCTGCTGGATTGCATCAATAAGGGCATCACCAGCAGAGATAAAGAAGTCACTATCACAGTCTACTCAGCACTTGTCAGGCCACACCTGCAATGCTTTGTTCAGTTTTGGTCCTCGCTATAAAAAAAGGTGTGGACAGGCTGGAGAGGGTCCAGAGAAGGGCCACCAAGATGATCAAAGGACTGAGAAGCCTGCCACATGAGGAAAGGCTGAGAGAACTGTTTGTTCAGCCTTGAGAAAAGAAGGCTTAGGGGAGACCTTATTACTGTGTTTCAGCATTTAAAGGGTGGCTACAAAGAAGATGGAGACTCCCTTTTTACAAGGAGTCACATGGAAAAGATGAGAGGTAATGGGTGCACATCACTCCTGGGGAGATTCTGATTGGACACAAGAGGAAAATTTTTCACAATGAGAACAATCAGCCATTGGAACAATCTCCCCAGGGAAGTGGTGGATTCCCCAACACTTTCAAGATTCAGCTGGACAGGGTGCTGGGCCATCTTGTGTAGACTGTGCTTTTGCCAAGACAGGTTGGACCAGATAATCCTTGATGTCCCTCCACCCCTGGTATTCTATGATTCTGTGAAATCTACATTTCTGTAGAGGTCTGCACTCTATTGCTATTTTCTGCTTTGAGAGACAAAATATATAATGAAAAATAACTTGATTTTATGGTAACACATATATAAAAGAATAAAGAGCAATTTATATTCTATTTACATATTTTTCTTGCCTGCCTCTGCTTTTTCTACTATGTATTAGTCTGCTACCTCCTACTAAGGCCAGATTTAATTATGCTACTGTTAGTGGCTATGATGCTAAATTCTAATTGACTTTAATCACAGTCTATGGCATATCATCTGAGAAAGGAAAGAAGTGACTCATCTTTTTTCACTAGGATGAGTAACCTCATCTCCAGAAGATAAGAGTTGGCCCAGACTATTTCCCATCCCTTGAACCAAACCTAATGCATTTTCAAGTGAGAAAATTTGCTAAAAATTGAGCAAGGTCTAAAACTTTTTCTCCCTGAGTAACCTGGTTGATTTCAGCAGGACCAAGTCAGCCCAAGTCAGGGAGCTGTGACTCAGTACGAAAATATATTTTAGTGAAGAGAAAGGACATAGGGACAATTTTAGTTATGCATGTTGGGTGACAGCATTAAGCAGGAACAAAAGGCATGCATACTCCAGAGTACTAGCTACATATAGATCTTATGATTCTTCTTCCATTTTAATTCTTCACAGACTGATAGGAATAATTGCACTTGTATTGCAGTGTATCAAGTCCTTGTCTTTCCTTGCCTTTCCTTGTCTTGCCTTGTCTTCTGTCCTGCCTTTTGCCTTGCTCTACGTTGCCTTTGCCTTTCCTCCTCACAATTCAATTTTATGTTAAGTGTAAAATTGCTGTATAAAAAGTTTTAATTTAAGAGTGATTATTTTGTAAAAATAATACCCAGAGGTTTTGTTTACTTTGTCTCAAGAGCTTCTCTAAGAAATTAACTCAAATTGCAAGCAGAACTCTTGTGTTTTGCTTGCAGTCAGCCCTCTAAGTACTTTTCTTGTTTCCAAAAATTGTGATGCATTTTCACTGGTTTGTCCATTTTCATTAGTGTTTAATAAAGTCTCCACGGACTGTGTGCAGTTGCTGTTTGCATTGTGCAGTTACGGTACTTAAAGTGATTTTGCATCTACCTAAAGCAATCCAGAAATTGCAAATAATGGAAGATTTGTGGCGCTGACCCTGGAAATCAATCAACATTCCTTCCCACACATTTTCTTCCAGAGCTGTATGAATTTTGCATGTCCAATGTGAACAAAGTATAATCAGAAAAAAAGGAATGTGACCATCACTGGTAAATGAATGTACATTTAGACGGGACTTGCTGGGTCATGAAATGCAGCTGTACTTTTTGAGGTAGATGCTTTTCTACTGGTTGTTGGGGTGAGTCCTGGCTGGCAGTGGAGGTCTGGGTTGGGACTTTCCCTCCTCCTGAGCATGGCTGGGAAGACATGGGATGTGTGCCAGGGCACTGCCAGCAGTGGCCGTGTGCCTGCCCCAGGAGGGTGCCCCCATGGGGGCCAGGCACAGCCCCAAGCAGCAACCAACCACCCCAAGATCAGCAGGGCATGGCCAGATCAGGATGGGGAGAGACCCCGACCCTGCTCCCAGTGGCTGCCTAAGCCTTGCAGGACACCTCAGCCCCTCAAAGGTGGATTTCTTCCTTCTGCCCATGAAAAACCAGCCTGGCTGTGCTCAGGCTGCAGGTGGTGTAACCCCTGCTTGGCGAGGGATCCCGGGATATCCACACATGGAAGGATGGTAAACATTACCCCCCTGTGAACTGCACTCAGGTAATATGCATGAAGGAGCCTCATGAAGCAGTACACAGAGATAATTTATCCCCAAAGCCATAAACAGCTGCCAAGGAATAGAAGTCAGCAGGCATCACTTGCTCTTTTTTAAAGTGCTGACGTACAAAAGGGAATACAGGACAATCTGCAGTTACATCAGATTTTTGTGATGCAGCATGGGAGTCACACCTTTTGGAAGTTAAAAAGCAGCAGGCTTAAAGGCAGGGAAGTAAACAAGGAGACTTAAGCTGTTTTAAGAGTACAGGCAGTGTGAAAGAGCAAGCTGGCACCACACCAGAAAAGTGAGTAAGAAGATTTCTTGGCCACAAAGAGACTGATCCCTGGGCACCCCCTGCTAAAATACTGACATTTCAAGTGTCTCCTCCTTAAGGAGGGGGTGGCAGTGCACAGTGATGCTGGAACACACCTGTAAATGGCATTCAGCATCCACACCTTGTCCTGACGAATGTGCAAGTGGCCTGGTGCACATCTCGCAAACAATGGTCTCTTAGTCCCTGGTACAGCAAAGGTTAAGGAAAGCTCTCTTACAAAAAGCTCTTAGTTATTCTTATATTTTGGGGGACACCGCTCCAAACCCAGACTTTCATAGAGGGGAAAAATGAGCTTTTGCCAAAGTGAACGCCAAGAGCAGCTATAATCCCAAGCACTTTGCTGGCAGTACACAATGCAGTCAAATGAAGTCTACAGTTGTCATTATAGGCTGTAGCCTACAGTGAGTAAATAACCTGCTACAACCTGCTACAAAGACTGGCATGAAATGACCTGCCAAGACTTGCCTTCCAGCCAGCGTGCAGATGCCTCTGCCCTTGTTTTCTCCTGACAGCTTTTATTCTGCGGCTAAAAAAGGATTTTAGCCTGTGCTCTGTGCTGCTGATCTTCCTCCTACCGGGTTTGCTCTGATGCCTGCATCCGGCAGCTGTCAGCTCCTTGAGAAATGCTTTAGTTTCCCCAGACCCACAACTTTCCATGTGAAGGTCAGAGAGGAAAGGTAGCTAGATAAGGATGTCAAAACACAACAGGCTTTTTACTGTGGGAGAGTGAAAAGTGTTGTTGCACGAGTCCTTTATAGCATGGGTAAAGCACCGGCAGATATGCTAAGGAGAGCCTGCCCGACTGGTGGGGAACCTGGAGAAGTCTCCCTAAAGCTTTCTGCTGCCTCTGGGCTGCTATACAGCTTGTTCAGATGAAGTTAATCAATGATTTATACACTGAATTATGTTTATGTGAAAAGCTAGTGGGTTCTATTTTCAACTGAAATTCTCATTATCTATTTACAATAATGCAATTCTGAGTTTTGTTAGAATAGTATCATTGAGTTTAGTTATGTCACTCCAGTACATTTTCTCTCTTTCTTCTATTTATAATTTAGAAACCCTGAGCATGTCACATTTCTCTGCAAGTCAACATACCCTGTTATTTGCAGTTACTGAAAATAATATTTTGGCTACAATTAAGATGGCAGCAATCAGCTGCTTCTTGTTAATGAAATGAAGTGATTCATATCTAGAAAGTGAGAATTCATAGCTCTGAAGAAAGAAAAGATTTGTCATCCCGTAGTAGTAAACAAAATGAAATTTAGTTTCAGCTGTTTACAAGGGTAAGCTTAAAGGCTTAATTGGAGTATTTTACTGTTTTTTGTGGGTTTGTTTCTACTTTCATTTTTAGCTCTTTCTGTCTTTTGTTTGTCCTGTTTTATGCCATCTTTTTGATTAATATGTTCTTATGAACTGAATTCTCTCTTCCTTCACATAGAAAGGGACACATCAAATGATATTTTCACTAATCACATCTGGATTTATTATTTTCCTCTTTTCACATTGCCTCAGATGCTTAGAGATAAGGATGAAAATAAATGGTTTGACATAATTTCTAACAAGACAGAGGAGACAGGCCATGGCTGTCAAGGGAAGTGACAGCCACAGACGAGATATACATCTCTTTGTTCTTCCCTTCAAAGCCTTTGGTTCATCTCTAGCATTTCACTCTTGATTTCATACCAGATAACTGTCTCACATGGGGTTGGTTTTTTTTTTGGACAAGAAGGTCTCTCAATAGACTGAGTTTTTCTTTTCTGTGAATCATGTCTTCTGTGTACTGCACACTGTACACTGCACCAGCACCCAATTTTCAGGTTTGCTCCTATTTGGTCCTGGGCTTTCTGTATGCCCTTGGATGTTATCACTCAGAAGGGGAATTATCTCTTTTAAACCTAAACATTTGAAATTTAGCTGTCACACCTGGGCTTCGCTCCAGAACACATGGAGAGAGCAGGAGACACCCCAGAGGTTTCTCCCCCCGAGTGCCTGTGGATCTCCCACAGGGCTGCAGAGCCGCACTGTGACTGCACGGCTAATGCAATATTCAAACATCTTGTTACATACCCTGGACCCTGTCCCCAATCCCCCCCCATTTCACACCTGTAAAATGACATAACAGTTGTTCCTTTTTTTTAGTGAAGAGGCACAAATCTGTAGGTTGGTGACTATCAAGACAATATGCTGATGGACCAAGTTTTTTCTGACTTTGGCCTTGAGCTAGAGGGGAGGAGAGTTACTCTCAACACTTTCAGGGAAAGCACTGTGATACTTCTGCAGTATAATCTGGATTTTGTGGGCACACAGTCTGACAAATCTTGCAATTGCTACTGCAACCTGACACCGTCTGAGCATGCATTTCTGAAGCAGACATCAACCCAGATGCCTTTTTTCCTTGTATTCTGTCAGTCTGTTAGGATTTATTTGTCTGTGACTGCTGACAGGATTTGAACTGCTATTTCTTGAGGCCGGAGGCAGAGCATGACCAGGAGAAGACAACATCTCACATCGAACGCCCTTGCCTTGGGAAAACTCTATTGAGAAAGTCCTGCTCACATGATTACACCCTTTTTCTTTATTTGTGCTGATATTCCTAGAGGAAAACTGTTTCCCACTTGTATTAATGATGCTTGGATAACTTAACATAGAATATACAGTTTAAAAAAAATAAAGTAAAATGTGTCCGAACTTGAATGTGCTTGGGCTTGCAAGAATACAGGCATTCTGCCTAAATTCTATTCCTTTCGGTGATGCTGAGTTTCTTCTTTCCAGGCTGATAAGACTGTCCAGCAGATTTGTATGTTAGAGTAGCTCCAAGGTAAATTCCAGTCTTCTCCTAAAGCGTTATTCTTCATCTCAAGGCAAAGTCTAAGAGTCTGGAATAACCTACCCAGAGCGCTGGGCCTCTGCCTCAGTACAATTAATCCTTTTTTCTAATAATATAAAGATACATGATCTACTAATCATGTTTTAAATAGGTACAAAATGGCACATAAAAGTTATATAAATCACACAAGCTGGTGTTTGACTGCTCCTCAGCAGCTGATTGAAATGTCTTCATTTTCTAGTTCAAAGTAATTATTCTCTTCTTCCCAGTTTTAGATTTGTGTATTTTGTTCCTTGGTGGCATTTTCAGAAATCAGTGTGTTTATTTTGGGTACTAGACTGGTTTCATTTAGAAGACGCGAGGATGCAGTAATGAAAAACTGTTTCCTGAGGAGAACTGGTAGCCAAATGAGGAGAAGTCTTGAAAGGAGAGAAAGTGCTTAATATTCATGGAGGTATTTAAGTTGTCTTTTATGTTCTGCCAAAAAGAAGCCCATTCTTCTTGCCTTAATGGCATTTAGATTTCCAAGTAGATTGCCCACTTAATTACCCACGTACCATTTATTAGGCCAAGAAAACAAACCAAACTAACTGAAGATATTTGTAAAATCTTGTGAACAATGATTACCCTGAAATTACTTCTGAATGAGATTTTCAATTAAAAATTAAAACAATTTACTTAATTGTTTTAAGTGTTTTATTTGGAATGAAAAGCTCACTTATTGCAAGCAGAATGTAACAGATTTTGTAACATTTAAAAGTGCCACTGTTTTGTCCCTTCAAGCCATGTAGTGACAGAAATATAGAGAATGTAACTACGGCAGCTCCGCAGTGAAAAGTGCCAGTGAAGTGTTATTGTTCAGCTGCCATTCAGCTGCCAAATAATAGCTTGAATTTTGAAATTAATTGGCTTAAATGTCCTTTTGGTTGGCTGCATTTACCTGGTGATTTAGCGGGCCAGATTGTTGCTGTTACATAATTAACACACACGAAAAAAGGTTTTGAGGCACTTTCACTCAAAAAGTAAAGGAACAAGCCCCTTGCTTGGTAGTTTAAACTCTAAATATAAGTGTGACCTCCCTCCGCAAGCCAGGGGTGATGGAAAACAGAAGGAAAACTGTTGCTACAATAGGGCTGACTGGTTTCTCGTGAAGGCGTAGCTCCAAATGCAGCCAGAGGTCTGTGCAGGGGAGTTGGGGAGCTCGTCCCCATAAGGCAAAGTAGCAGCTCTTGGAGGAAATGCCCTCTGGGGCACAACTCAGGTGTTACTAGGACATCCCTATTTCCCCTGGGACAGGGAGAGGAAAGACTTGATCTCTCATTGGCTTCTCTGGTGTTTGAAAATCTCCTGAATCCTCTCTGCCGTGACTGTCGCTCGCCTCATTCGCCACTGAATCCGGAGACAGCAGCAGGCATCTCAGCCTTGCGCTCTCCCCTCATTTGCAAGGGGAGCAGAGCTGTGGTTCAAACACACTTGCTGCGTGGGTTTGGGGTAGAAAAGTCTGCATGTGGTGTCTGCGCTGAAATCCAGGTTGTTCTACTGTGAGTACACTCAGGAGCCCTAACTCTTTATCATGGCTTAGCCAGTTAGTCCTCATTAAACATCCTACCTCCTATGAAGTGTTGCTGCACAAATTTCAACAGGCACTTCTCATAGATAATGAAGGTTATACTGGTTTATGATTTTAAAGACTAGCTATTACTTGAGGGCAGATGAGGCAAGATGTGCCTGACAGTAGATTTTCTCCTTAATCTAGTAGGAAAAAAATGTAGTGAAAGCCCACAGCTGGAATAAGTCAGAAATTTTCAAGATAGAATAGGCGCTCAAGCACTGGAACAGTTTTCCCGGAGATGTGATGGATTTTCTGCCACTTGACAATGAGGATGGGACCTGTCTGATCAAATCCTGACGGTGCTGACGTGTGAACTGAGCCAGTCACCTTCCTTTCCCTGGACAAGCAATGTGAAGACAGAGGCATATTGGGGACACAGTTTGTGTCAGTTCAAATTGGACAGTGAAAATAGTAATATGAATTGTAAGATGAAAGTGCCCATTTTGCTGCACTGACTGTAAAGGCAGTTTTGGTCAACTGATTCATCTGTGAACTTTTGTTCTGTAGGTACCACGAGTCAGACAAAATGAACTACACCCTGAATTCCTTCTTATCATACTGCCATAGCTCAAACAAGCTTGATGCATGGGCTTAGTATGCAAAGGACAGTGCAAAGCTCTGTTCCTGACCTTATGCAGGAGCTCAGACTGGATGATAGTCCTCCAGTGGGACAACAATCTGCAAGAGAAAAATCTGCACCAGGAAGACCTTGAGATTTGTAGGAGCAGTGAAAGCCTAACAATGCAGCTAGAAAAGTGGACAAGTTACCACCATACCGGTCAGAAACAGAAACGTCAGTCTTCAAACAGCAATCAAGCTGGAAACTCTTGAGTTTAACTTAATTCTCCTCCTGAATTAGGTTGTTCTAGGGAGCAAGGCTGTCAGCATCCATGGAGCAGAGGAAGATGTTAACAAGGGGAAAGATGACAAAAAGGGTGTTGATTTAGTCTGGTGTCTAGGAAGTGAAATTATCACAGGAACCTAAACTGATACAAAAGTAAACAAATCCTTTAGGAAGCACTCCAACTGAGAAGAAAAACCCTCTCAGATCAAAATGTTCTGTTTGGCAAATAGAAATAATAAATAAATAGCTAGGTTCAGACAAAGCATTTTCCATAAAACCCTCCGATGGATTAATGCACAAACATTGTGTTCCATGGACTGCATGAATTCGTAATGGTTATCTATGTCAAGAGGAGCCATGGCTGGACCTTTGTGTGTGTTCTGTGTTTTCAGAATAATGTTTACTGAACTGAGAAAAAAAAAAAACAAGGCAGTTTCTGCAAGGCATTTCCAGCAATTAACCTGCAAATTCTCATTAAGCAACCCCTGCTGAACACTATTGCAGGCACATACTTTATTCAAAATATTTACATAACATCACAGGAGAGCACATTTGATTAGGAAGCTTCTGAAGAGCACGACCATTCACATAACTATTCAGTCTGTTGGTCAAAAACTTCTTGTGTACAGCCAATAATACAAATAGGAACTTGCTATATTTGTACTTAGATATTTCCAAGGGTTTATTTTAAATTATATTCTAGGATTCTTGACTGTTACACGTTATTTCTCACTGCATGGAAAGAATCTCCCAGGGACTTTTATAGAAATTTGGCAGCTGAGCTCTGCAACATAACTAGATCTCTCAAAAGACTGAATTATTTTTCCCTGCTAATGATTCTTAATTTTCTTTTCAGAGGAAATAAAATTCATAGTGAAAATCATTCTTTATTAAATGACATTTGTAATAAACTGGGACACAGAAAATGAGATTGAACCAAAACCTTTCAAAACCTTTTTTTTTTTTTCCTTTTTGCAAAATGCTTGTTAACATTCAGGCCTCTGCAAATAGTAAAGGATATGTATATGGTCTATGCTATTCCTCATTTCTTACCAATCTGTCCAGGATTGAAACAAAGAAGTAACTCTTACTCATTTCTCCCTTCGATTTCATTTTGTTGGGAGGATTATAATCTGTCTTGCAAGAGGAAATGGAGTTTCTGGACTGGTAAAGTTATAC
>KZ505748.1:1097044-1108019 GCA_002844005.1 Limosa lapponica baueri | reverse complement strand
TTTCGGTGATGGCACCAGTTTCTGAGCCACTTGTTTATCGCAGATGCGATCCAAGTCTTTCTTGTGCTGTGGACTCCAGAGCTGGATGCAGTACTCCAGGTGGGGTCTTGGTGAGAGCAAAGTAGAGGGGAAGAATCACCTACCTCAACCTGCTGGCCATGTGCAGTTGCCTTTCCGGGCTGCAAGCGCACATTGTAGGCTCATATCCAGCTTTTCATCCACCAGTATCCCTAAGTCTTTCTCCACAAAGCTGCTCTCAATCCACTCATCCCCCAGTCTGTACTGATACTGGGGATTGTCCTGACCCAGAATGCAGGACCTTGCACTTGGCCTTGTTGAACTTCATGATGTTCATCCAGGCCTACTCCTCAAGCCTGTCCAGGTCTCTCTGGGTGGCATCCCTTCCCTCCAGCAAATCAGCAGCACCATCCAGCTTGGTGTCATCTGCAGACTTGCTGAGGGTGTACTCAGTCCCACTGTTTGTGTCATTGATGAAGATACTAAAGAGTATTGATCCAAGTTCAGACCCTTGAGGGACACCACTTATTACTCGTTTCCATTTGGACACTGAGCCATTAACTGTAGCTCTTTGGATGTAGCCATCCAGTCAATTCCTTATCCATCGAGCAGTCCATCCATCAAATCCCTATCTCTCTGTATCAAAGATCGTTCTCAATATCTGAGAATTTTCTAGGGTTAACAAATGGCTGCTAGTTGAGTATCATAATTAATATTTGACTCATCTTTACCATCCTCTGAATTTTATTGAAACTCAATTTTATATTCAGCTATGCTATCATGTTTCTTTCGTAGCTGGCACAGAAATATGCTACAACAGGTCTGTCTACTGAGTACAGTTTTGTTGCAGTGGAATTTGCTTTCGGTTTGTTTACATACTTCATTATTAGGATTATGTCTGTTTGCATGATCAGTTGCCCAGGTTTCCATATGTTGTAATTCTATGGCAACACGTACTAATACACAATATGACAGTAGACAAACTAAAAGCAAAGTTTCAGCTCTTCTGGAGCCAAAAGTATGCTTCTCCTTTTCATTAAATCTTTATTAAAAGGCCACCCTGAGGCTGAATTCTAGCACCTAACTCTGAGCTGTTGGGGAAGGGCATTAAAAAATTGAGATGTGATTTTATTTGAAAATTTGAGTTTTCAGATTCCCCATTGTCCTACAACGGGAATCTCCTGCATCATTGCTTCTGCATAAGAAATAAATGATAATGTTAACTGTCAAAGCGTTCCCAGTTTTGTTTTGATATAACCAGGAACTCCCACAAGAAGGGTTAGCATCTTTAAAAAGCGGCCCACAGTTGCTTTTCAGTAAGAAAGACCTACTAAACATTGTCCCATCAAATGTCCGTGCGCCCTTTTCCCCTGAAAAGGAGGGATATCAGTTTATCCCAGGAGGAAATGTTGATGATAGGCATTTTGGATGTCCTCAAGATTCAGCAAATGAGTAAAGAAGGCAACGAGCCTGGCAGGAGACACCGCATTTATGCAGTGTCCAGGTCACACCAGCAACAGCAAGCCTGTGCCCTGTGTTCTGTAGGTGAGCGCCTGATGGGGAGCGCCTTCATCAGTTTTAACCATGAAAATTAGTCGTAGGGAATGCGCGTGTCTGCCTCACCAGAGGACTCCTTTCCTGTCCAAATGAGGTTGCCAGCTCCTCCTTCTGACACGTCTCCTCCCTGCTGAAGAGCAAACGTTAAATGCCGAGAGATGCACCCAGAGGCGCAGCGGGTGTCGGCAGCTGCCAGCCCCTCTGCCTGTCGCTGACCTGCCCATCTGCTGCCTCTTGGACAGATGGTCATTTCTCATCGTCTGGCAGGCAGCCACAGCTTTTTGGTTAACACAAGAGGTAACTTAGCTTGTGCTTGAGAGTTTGTATCCAGTGGTCCATTGGCAATCCCTCAGGCCATGATTAAACAGACTTTTCAGTTGATACCCTTTTCTTCCCACTCTTATATCAGATGCAGAATTGAAGCCCTCATGTACTACTGAGTTACAAAGTCGTAACTACAGGTTTATTCTTTCATGAAATAGCTGAGCAGAGGTTGAGCTATGCAGTTAGATCTGTTTTCAGCAAGGCTCTGTGGGTTTAATTTTCTTCTGACTGGGCTTCACGTGGCAGAGAGAAGAGAAAAGCAGGTTTAAAATTATTTGTATGCTTCCCCTGCTGGGATCAGTCTATATTCTTCTGAAACAGCTTGGTTCACGGGTCTGAGAACAGCTGGGAAGCAAAGCCATTTTTCTTCCCCTAGGGTTGCAAGGGTGACCATGGGCATTTCTTGAGGCCGGTGTCCTGACTATTAATACTCCTATACCTTGCCTCAAGAGTCAGAAGCGTAACAAAGAAACAGTTCCTTTATTTGCAAAATGTAAAAGGTATTGCAGACTTTGATTTCTTTTTTTAAAAGCCATTGTGGAAAAAAAAATCCTGTGGAAAAGAAAATAAAGCACTTTCAAAAGCAAGGAGATAACCATGTATATGAATATCCCTGCTTGGTTTCTTTCTTTGTGTTGCATGCTGGATACCTTGCTGTCTAAAGCATTGTGTGCTTTTGGGCTTCTAAAAAATCTACAGAAAACTTAGTTATCTATGTGCATGGTGTATTTTATTTATCCTGCCCTTCATTAGCATTTTTCTTTTTTAAATGAAAAAAAAAAAAAAAAGAAAATCTGTACGGCAAAGTTCTCATTTGCAGTGATCCTGTGAAATTATATTTGCCTAAATTATCAATGTGAAGATTTTTGCCCATGGATGGCTGTCATATGTTAGGTCGGCTTGGGTCGACTTCTTGGTAGTGTTAGAGACCAGACTTTTGAAGACTAGTGTGTGAGACCTTTTGAAAAGTTTTCCTCCCACAGAGCACCGCGGTTACAGGAATACTGGCTCAGTACTTCGGGTTATTTCAGTATCATGCATTGAAAAGTTACCTTTTTTTTTTTTCCCCAAGTTCCCAGTGGTCAAAAATATTTTCCTTGTTTTCCAAGATAAAACTTGGCAAGCAGCTACTCCTGTGGCCTAGTTTACTCTCAGCGTTTGAGGTGTGGAGGAGGAGCAGCAGCTCTGGGACTTTCACCCCCTCTGAGCTGTGGAAATGGGTCTTTCTCCTGCTCCACAGTAAAGGGAGAGGCTGGAGACTGTGTCAGAAAGTTGCACTGCTAGCACGTTTCATGGCAAATGTCTCTTGTGTGTGAGTTGCCGAGCAGCCGTCAGTGCTATTTGAGTTTATAGCTTGGAGCAGAGGCTGGAAAAGACAATTCTGCACCTTCGCTTTTAAGAGATGGGCAGCATATGTGTGAAATTTGAACCCAAAATAAAAGTTGTGGAGCTAGTCTAATCACTTGTTAACGTTTAATAAGGAGTTAATTGCCACTGTAATCCCCAAGATGTCTGTTGGTGCTTTGCAAGGACAACTGCAAATTTCTTCAGTAAATAATGAGCTTTCTCTGCAGGCAGCACAAGCTTCTGACTCTGCAGGCTGACAGGCAAAACTGGTGGGATCAGCTGCCGGGACGGTTTGAGACTTGAAAATCTGTTCCTTGACACCGGCGGCGATGGGGCGGGTGGTTGCCAGAGAGCAGCCGGGCACGCCAGGACCGCAGCCGGCTCTGCCAAGTGCAGAGCGTGGCGACCGGGAGCCCTCCCATCCACCCGGCGCGAGCCGCTGGCCCCCATCTCCCCCCAAAAGGCTGCCTGTTCTGCAGAAAAATCCTTTTCCGGCAGAGAATTCGCTGTTCCCGGGGAAGCTGTAAACGTGCAGAAAATGTGTTGGGACCGGTGCTGAACGTGTTCGTTGACACTGCGTGAACTCTGGTTACACCTTCAAGCCTTCCAGCACTTGCCGTGTCTCAAATGACTTCTGAAATATACTTTATGGCAAAGAACGACGCTGAAAGGCTTTCTCAGAAAAACTGGACTAAGGGCTGTTTTTAGAAAGACCACACAAAGCTTGGCAGATAGAGCAAAGTTATTTCTGCAGGGTTTATTTTCTGCACAGTTTATTTTTATTTAGAATAAGTGCAAGGCACATGCTGCTCAGTGAGGCTGGTCTGTTGATACAGCCGGTACCACAACCAGCTCAGGCGCTCCTCCATGATGGAAAATGGCAGCACGGACTGGGAGGGCGCAGGGGTGAGCATCTCTGTGTGCTCGTTTGGCACGTAATTCTTCCCCGAGTCTCCATCTGCGACCACTGCTGGGTACTAACAGCCAGCTGAAAGGATGCGGGGCCAGATCTGATGGGGCCCTTTGGGATCCTTAAGTGACGTTCTGAGCAATGAATTGGGGCGCGCATTTGCAAAGGAGCTGGTCCCAGTCGGCAGTGTTAAGTGCCCCATGAAATCTGGCAGCCCAAGTTAATCTATATGGTGTTTTATGGATTTACGTAAGCTTCCTTAACGTCTGTGTGATCACCCTAGGATATTTAGGATGTAAAGTAAGTAGAGTGAGGCCTAATAGCTTTAATAATCCATTGGGGAGGCCGGTGGGGAGGAAATCTAATGAGGGCCCATAAACTCTAATACTTTGGAAAGTTTTGACAAGCTTTTACTTACTTTGGCAGTGAAATGGGAGTCAGCGAGGATATCCTGAAAGAAACAGTGTCATGGACTGGCAGGGTCAGATTGATAGATTTTTTCCAATGACCAGTGCTATTTCTGACCTGATAAATGTGTCTTATATCTCAACCAGGGTATGCTAAATACACTTGCAAGCAAATGCCTGAGGATAGTACTGGATATTCACTGGAAGGATGTTCCATTAAAAGCTAAAATTTGCCAAAAGTTTTAGTAGCTTTTCACTTCTAAAGTTATCTAGAAAAAAAAAAAAAAAGGAAATATTTAAGGCCTGCGATAAGAATAAAGTCTGAGCATCTGCGATGACAAGTGTCCCAGGGCAGCTAGGGAGCGTGTGAAGGGGCTGCCTGAAGGAATTTGTTTGCTGATCATTGCCTAGTGAGGGGAAGCAGAGGGGCCACCACGACGTGACAGATGTATGAAGAGTGGATGGGGCCAGACAGATGGCAGAGCCTTGTGCATATTCTGGGTGACATCTGATGGCCTGAGATGAATTCAGAAGTATAAGGGGGTTCAGTGACTTGGACACAGTCCCAAAGAAGAATTTGAGTGGCTGTTTTAAACACAAAGCCTGGGGAAGCTAAAATGCATCAAACTGCTGTTGATTACAGTCAGCAATTAGAAACCTTGTGGAAAGCAAAATACTGGTTCTTAACTCTCCTAAATGCCTAAACATTCATATAATTTGTTGGCATCCGCTTCTTGTTCGCTTATACTGGAGTTGGCACAGGGAGGTGCCTTTTGCTTTCAATACCAGGTGGTCCTTACAAACGTCATTCTGGGTAGTCCAAATGTCTTGTTCGGAACCGAAACTCCGCAACTGAATCTCCTTCCAGTGGTACTGGAGACTGCAGCTACTGAGGCAGAGGGGGTGGAGGGAGGGAGCCATAGGGCATCAGCCCTTCCCCACAGAGGTCCACAGCATCCTGTAAAACTCTTTGGGATCTTCTGAATTTCGAGACCAGCAGTAAATTTATCAACATGCAATTTTCTACAATTCCTGTAAAAACTGGAAAGTCATTTTGGGGTTAATAAGTACATGCAAGTTTCCAGGGGAAAAAAAAAAAACAACAACACAAACCCAAACAAAACAACAGAGCGAGCTTTCATTCCTGTCTTTTGATTTGTAGCATTTAATGTTTTTAAAATTATCTACTCAACAAAAAGGGATAGAGAGTAATAATTGAAGAATTATAAGCAAAGCTCAGAGTAGCCTTGATACTCCAGGCTTCCTGGGCTGTGAAATTAACCTCTTGTTTAATTTTGTCTGTTGTAACAGTTTCTGTTTAAGGGTACTCAGTCAGAAGCCATCATTCATGTTTGTCGAAAGCAGCTCCCTTGCAGGAGTAGGGTTATGACCAGAGCCCCCAGCTTCTGATAGATATACTCTGCCACAGGGCATGGATATGTATCATTTGAAGTGTACTTTCTGCTTGAAGGGAAGAGACAGGAAGCTGGAGGCATTACACTTGAATGAAAAATCCTTTGGCAAACATCCCTGGATTTAGGGGTTTCGGTACCTAATGAATGTGACAGTACAACAGGTTATACTTAAAGATCAAATGGCAAATGTAGATTTCAGAATTAAACGTACAACTACTAAATGTGTGTGAGATGTTTTAGAGATTACAGTTATCTAACGTGGGGCTATTTCGACAAACCCTTGAAAACGCCGTTCTCCAATTTTGTGGATTTTGGCTCAGTTTGCCTGTACGCACTCGCACACATGCACAGTCACTACCAGCCGCCTGCCAGGCAGGAATGATGTACAGGACTGCAAGCCTAGAAGTATCCCTGGTAAATTGAAGCCACCAGTGTTGATCTTTGAAGTGGGTAGCTGCCGGATGCAGTTTTGCAGAGCTCCAGGAAATACTAGCCATGGACCTGGTGGTTGTGATGTTCAACATAGATGTGTTCCTTGGCTGCAGGTTTTGTGGTTGCAGATGCTGAATCTTCACCATTGCGTGTTCCTAGTCCAGGATGAAGCTTGCTGGGGCAGAAGATGAGTCACTGCGGTTGCTTTCTCGCTTGGAGTGGATTACTCGAGAGTGGCCATAAGTAAACGCAGCAGCAGTTTAGGGGCTGGCTCAGCAGCAGATGGTGATAAACAAGTTATGAGACAGAGAACTCCTACAGCTTTTGGAAACTATTGGTGTGGCTAGGCTGATTCCCTCGGGTGACCTTCTACCAGGTTACTGCTAGCACCCATCAGGGTCTGATTTGCTCACCTGTAAGCACTTTCTGTAGCCAGCTATTTCAGGACATGGCTATAAATATGCACCTTGTCTGTTAGCAGTTCCATTTGTATTTTGTGACATAAGATCTCTGATCAGCCCACCATGAGCCTGCCAGTCATCCTAACGATCCCGATACAAAAAAAAAGAGCATAAAACCACCAAGCTTACGGAAAGCAGGAAATGGAACTCACAGGAGTTCAACTTCTGAAGCCAGTGGAACCAAATAAATATTTCAAATATTTTTAAACCAAACAATGCTTCAGTCTATGTAGGACCTAGGGCCCAGGTGAGTATTGGAGTAAATGTAATTTATGTAGGCCAAGCACATTTATAACGTTCCTTGGAGGGACAAGGCTAGTGGGCAGAGGTTACATTTTATTAGTTGATCTGATGTAGCTGGGAGAGACAGAAAAGCATTTAGGCAGATGAGCTGTTTTTTGGGGTAATCCAGTAGGCCAAGTGATTTGGCAGACGCAGCGAGAGCAGATCCACGCAGTAGAAAAGTTTTGCTTTTATAATCTTTCACTGCCTGCGTCCCTGTGGTTTGCAGATGCACTCCATAAGGCTACCGGTTGAGGGATTTTTCTTTCCCCACGGGCCGTGCTGCAGCCTGGCCCAGGAACCCCCTGCGCGCTGTGACCCTCCCCTCTGCACCTCAGCCACCTTCCTGCCCGCCCCGGCGCCACGGCTCGCTTGTCCTCTCCCTCCTGGGACCCTGCTTCCTGTGACTAGAGTCTTCCCCGTTCCCTGGCTGAGTGCAGGTTTGCTTCAGAGTTCTGCTTAGATGGTGAGTGCCACGGGCTTTTAGTTTAACTCCTTTGGAGCATACCAAGGAAGTTTCTCAACCAAGAAGGCTTTGCTTATGAAACACAAAAGCATGATCTTCCAGATTAATGGAAATCCTGACATGCGGCAACCAAATCAGGGTTGGTTGGGTTGGAGTATCTCTCTCTTTTCTCTCTCCAAGCTCTTTCTCCCTGTGGCTGTGCTTGTCGCTGTGATTTGAGGAGAAGCGTGGCCCCGGAAACCTCCTCTCTTAAAACACAACGAGAAGTCCCCTGTCTCATGGTCTGGCTCACCAACTTCCTCATATTGTTTCCCCAATGTGGGGAACCCCTGTGGGGTGCAGGCCAAAGGTTGGTGTGGGTTGCAAATCTGATGGATTTTTCTTCAAAAGAGTGTCAAAGCTGTGCGGAGTGCGGATGAGTAGGTTTGCCTTGGGCAAGCTCAGGCGTGCTCCGCACGTAATACAAAGCAGAGCAGCTCGTAATGCGTTACAGGCATACTCCGCCCCATCACACCGTGAAATAAATGAAAGGAGCCATGAAAAAAGTTGACAGACAACGTAATGTAATGGGGAATACTGTAGGAGTGAAATTTCGTATTGTTTTGCTGGAGGAGGGCAGCCCTGTGATGCACTCTGCCGGGACAAGCAGCTGTGCTGGAAGAGCTATCACAGTGCTTTCCCCTGGTGTTCCTGGGGGAAACATGGTGGAAACACGATTTGGCAAAGGGATGGAGTAATGAAAGAGCTGAGCACCATGAACAAATAGATGCCTGATGATTTCTTCTTTATCTGGTTTTTATCTTTAACATTCCCTGTGCACTGGGAACAATGGAAACTGATTTAGGTTGCCAAAAAATAAATAAAAGGCTTTCCTGAATTATTTCCAATTGAGAAACCCACAGCAGAGAATCTTGCGTTTCCAGATCTTACCTACGTCCTGCTCAAGTATACCAGCTGATAGCAATGATGTAGATGGCTTTTTGAAATAGCTGTTGCAAGGAAAATCAGAGATACCGGGGAAGAACCTGGCAGCCTTCGTGGCAGCAGATAAAAAGTTGTCAAAATTATGCAATGAACAGCGTGAAAAGGAGAACCGAGTGGTCTGAACAACAGCTCACTGGGGCTGATGAGTTGGTTGGAACAAGCAGAAAGGAAACTTGAAAAGCGTATGAACATCCATGAGGTCACTGTGAAAGAAAACAAACCCCCGTGCTCGTGTTTGGAACAACCAGAAGATGTGGTGTGATTGGTGCATGACGTAAGGGTCCTGGGACTTCGAGGGGGAGAGCAAGGAGAGGAGCAGGCTGTTGCCAAAAAAGCTTATACAAACAAGTTCAGGCGTCGCCAGAGCAGCGGAGGAATTCCGACTAAATCAGAAACAGAGGACGGCAGTGCGAGCTGGACCTCTGCCAGGCGTTCGCAGGGGGACTGACAGAGCGGGGCCGGGAGGTGTTGCCGGGCTGGTAGTAGCTGCCACCAGATGCTGCAGTCACAGAGTGTTTCAGGGCTAACTGTATTACCTTCATGGGTTTTGACAGGCTGGCCAACCGCTGTATTTCTGAACTCCCTGGCGGGAGCCAGGGGCAGGGCAGGGCAGGAGGTGGGGCTGGTAGCTAATCCAAGCCCTCTGCTGGGAAAGGAGCCTTTGAAGATTCATCCCTTCCGGGGGCTGGGGAACATGAGCTCTGCAGCCGGGTCTGGTGGCCGCGGCACACAAAGGGTCAAACGATAAATGTCAGTCCCCAGAGGGAGACTCAGTTTGTGAAGTGAGGTGAGCTGGAGAGAAAGGCTGCTGGGGCAGGTCCTGTGACCAGGGTTGTCCACCAGCTGGAGGAAGGTGCCTGAACGCCTGTGTGTTCATCGCCCGAGGCTGGGCTTTTCTACAAAATGCTTTTATTTCCAGTAAATATTAGTCAGCTTTGTGAAAGTTGCCTGGAAACCCCGTTGTTCCCCCTGAAGAAGCTAAGTATCCAGGGGCAGGTTTAGCAGGGTCCTCAGGTGCCCTCCCTGCCTGGGCAGTGAGGGGGGTCTGGCAGCTGGGACCAGCCAGGCACGACTGTGCAGGAAGGTCGCAACTTTAGGCTTCAGGTGCCCCTGGAGCCACAAGAGGAGGAAGAGCCCTGACAGTAGCAGTGCATGTCAGTCGCTGCAGACAACAAACACAGACCACCTCCTGCTTCTGCATCCCTCAGCTATTTTCACAGAGCTTTTCTTTAAGAAACCACAGAGGAGGCAAGGAGGTTTAAAGACCAAAAAGTTTTTTCCTCTGAAGACAACGCTAATTGGTCCCAGCGTATACTATGCAGTTCTTCTGGTGTGAATCTTATGGCTTACCAGAAGTGAAGCCATCTGAAGCTTGATGGGAATGAAAATACCAGTTATGCCCGGCGGGGTCAAGTAGCTTTAGTCATGGCACCACCCTGGGTGTTCCGGGACTGAGCCTCTACCTTCATTCACGTGGGCCAGGCTTTGCTGCCCAGCCCCGTGTGCGTCATCCGTGCATCTGTCTGTTGGGAGGATAAACTGCTTGCCACAATTCTCCCGAGAGCCGAGGGGCAGTGGTTGAACTCTGCTTCTGGTGGGCAGTAGGGCTGTTGCCACACTGCTGCTACCGAGAGACCTTACTCACACCAGAGGTCTTGGTGGCTCTTGATGTGCGTCAGGTTTGGTGATGCTGTGGCCATGGCTGCCCTGGTGGGACCTGCCCTGTGGCAGGCAGAGGGCAGCAGGTGGAAGCCTGCAGCCAGCTGGGAGCTGGACCATGGCATCCAGCATGGGGACCAGGGTGAGGGCTTGGTGCCCTCTGGCCCCATGCTGCCTAGGATGTAAGGCTGCATGGACCAAAACTTGCTGCAAAGAAGTTGCAGAAAACTTTTGCAACTTTGCAGTTGCAAAAACCTCTGACTCCGATAACAGCGCTCTGCTTGTAGGCCAAAAAAAGTATTCCAAACTGCATTAGTTTGACTTCTCATTAAAAATTGCCACTACAGTTGCAGGTTAAGAGGATTCTCTAATCCCAGCAAAATATTCTGGGCCTAGCTGAAATATGGGTGCAGGCTTTTGTTTGTTTGATTGCTTTGAGGATTTTGTTTACTTTCTTCATAGAGTAATAGAACAAAACATTTCCCTCCAACTGAAAAGTCATTTACTTATGAAGTTTTTTGCTTTCCCATGACACTGCCTACAAAAATTTGAAAAAAACCCCCCTCACCCTCCAACTCTTCCTCTTCCCTCCAAAAAGGGCTTACCAAAATGCATGGTGACTGTTCTTGATTAGAGGAAGAATTTTCTTCAGAAAACCTTAACTCTTCATAGATCACAGAATCACAGAATCACAGAATCACAGAATCACAGAG
>KZ505748.1:1064824-1092922 GCA_002844005.1 Limosa lapponica baueri | reverse complement strand
AATACTGGTTCTTTGGTATTATTGTTAATTATTTAGTCTTATCCTATGAAATCTCTTTATATTTCAACCCTTGTGTTTCTTTGTGTTCCCCAGTTCCCCTTTCTGGGTGGGGAGGGGTCATCGGGTGATAGAATAATTGTCTAAATGACAATAAATTGTTGTGGGTTTTTCCTCAAACCATAACAATGCTAACTCTTATGAACTAACTAGGTATCTGTATACAAGTGGATGTTTTATGCACTCACATTTTACGTAGTGGCAGATTGAGTATTTGGCAGGCACATTATGTGCCTATTTTTAAATATTTATTCCTGCATTTATTTTTCTTTCATATGCTGCTGCAGTAACAAGTGACTGTGCTTAACCAGTGATTTTGTATATTCCTCCAAGAGACTAAAACCAGACACAGTAGATACAAGGAGAAGTTACGGTAAGAGGCAAAAAAAAATTCCATTCCCTAAAAAGGGAAAGAAAATGCAGCTTTTCTGTATTTACACAGCCCCTTATACTGCTTAGGGCTGCATCTGCACCTTAAGTAGCGATGATTTATCTTACATCTGTTAGACAAAAATGTACAGTGCAAACGGGTTGCTGTGTACCGTGCCTGCAGGTGAGAGAGGGAGCAGATGCAGGGGGATGCTGTAAGATGCACTGCCCAAGGATTCAGGTGTTGTCAGAGCTGCTGCCCGCTCCTGGCATCTTCCTGGGGTTGTATGAGAAGGACTTTGTGGACCTTGTAGACCAGATCTGTACCTGCTGTTTGCCTTGGAGCAGGGGGGGAGTGACAGGGGGGGACGGGTATTGACTGTCCATGTGGATGATTTTTTTCACATTGGAGAGCATACTTTTGAAAAGGCAATAGGGGAGCTCCTAGGAAGCCGCTCCAGGGAGGCTTGGTAAAGTTGGAGGGTTCAGGCAGGATTTGGGGGAGTGGGGTGTGCCTCAAAGGTAAGCAGTATCTTTAACATCAGTCCAGCTGCTGATGTTTCCAGGTTAAGGAAATGCTTACATATGTGTGGAAACAGAGACAAGCTCTGTGGTCAAGTGAAATCAGATTAAAGAAGAAGAAATATATGCTGCGGAGACTATAAAGAGGATAGTGTGATGTGCTGCTGGGTAGAAGACTGACTCAACACAGTCCTTGGCAGCTTTTATGGCTCCTGTTTGCAGGCTGGCTGCTGAGAGTTACTATCAAGAATGGGATTTTTCTTATATACATTGCCACTAGATTAGGAGAATAATTTTCCAGATCATCTGTGGGATAATATTGCAGACACAGATGTCCTAGCTTGGTTTTATTTTATTTTATTTTATTTTATTTTATTTTATTTTATTTTATTTTATTTCTTTCTGTTTCACTTGTTTCTGGCATTGCATTCCAGGTTTCTGTGACTCCTGTATCCCGTTTCAGTGTCCTAATCTTGGTTTTCCTATATTAATCTCCAGGACCAGGCTTTTGTTTCACTGTGGTTTATTCACTGTTGCCTCCTTCTTCTGCATGTTGTTTCTTTGGCATTTTTTTGGCCTCCTTGTGCATTTTTAGCTTGTCATCACATCCTTTCTTTTGTTTTTACAGAGAAGGTTATGTTTTAGGCCCTGTTCCTAAAGTACCCATCCAGAGAGTAATTTTGAAATAATCCCATTGAGGCTGCCAGTATATTTAAATGAAGCTTTACATTTAGCACATCTTGGAATCAGCAGATTTGTACATGTTAGTTTTAATACTTAAGAGTGTCTTTCTAGTTTTCTTCTTTGAAGCAAGAAAGGCTTTAGAAGTGTTTTTGGCTGCAATGTGTTTTTTAGTTACTGTTTTAAAATCTAAATTATAAAAATGAAGTTGCAAAGTTTTGATCTGTAAAACGACTAAATATTCCTGCAGCATATTCCCACCTGTGTAAACTACCTTGTCAGTCAAATTGTCTGTCTACAGCTATCATTTCTGGAGCTCAATACTTAATAATCTGCCTCATCCTGATAAAGCATCTTTCTCTGAAGTTTTCCAATAATTTTAAAATTGTGATTATAAGTGCTGTGAGACACGTGAAGTGGTGTTTTTGTGGCTACAGTGGGATATCAAAAAGTTAAATGACTTGCTTATCAAATGAGTGGTGGTCTCAATCTCCTGACCTAGTCCCAGAACAACCATTCCTTTGTAAAGAAGTACTTTTGTCCAGGGATGCAAAAGCAAAGCCTCTGACATTTATTATTCTGGTGTGTGTCTGTTCCCAGGACATTACATTTCTGTGGATACGTCTTATGAGGGTGAGAAAGCAGTGCTGTCCAGCCCTGAGCTGTACTCTGAGGAGTGGAGCTGTATCAGACTGATTTATCAGATAGCAACGACCTCAGAGGCTTCGCCTGATCCTGCCAGGCTCAACCTGTACCTGAGGCAGGAAGGAGAGAGCTTTGATCGTTTGCTGTGGTCAGCCAAGGAGCCTTCAGATAGCTGGCTCATAGCTAGCTTAGATTTAGTGAACAGCACGAAGAAGTACAAGGTAAGCCCAATTTTAAAAGATGCCACAGGCTTTCTGGTGCACCTGTTGGGGTGTACAGGCTGCTTTTCAAATGCTTCTGCTCTATTCTTGGCTTGCACCTCTAGGGCTGGCAGCTTTTGAATCAGTCGACCCCGCTGTCCCTAAAATCAGTGAGCAGAGGTGGCTTGAGCCAGGCAGTTGGTGCTCTTTCCCAGCAGATGCGTGGGAAAGCATGGCCAGCCGAGCCCTGCAGCTTGGTGATGCCTCACCTCATGGCAGCCCTGAGGAGCTGCTGGCATCCTGTACCAGATATGGAACCTCCCTCGTCTTGGGTCTGCAGCTGCGCTCGCTTGTTCCTGTCCTCTGGGCCCTTCTGGGAGGAGTCAGAAGCTGAGAGGAGATTATTTCTATGCAAAACCCATCACATCACACAATAACCTCCTGTATAGCCACATCTGAGGAATCTGGAGTCCCATACTCTTATGTGAAGTGTGGGATTCTTTGGCTTTGTCTCATTGTCCTTCAGCATTCCTTCTGCCCTTGAGGAAGGGCATTGACTCCATCTTTAATGCACTCTGCAAAGCTCTTCCAGCAAAAGCACCTCACCTGGCTATAAGGATGAGGAGTCCCCCACGTATATTTCATCTTTTCTCCTGTTCATCCTGTTTAAATGTGATAATGGAAATACTGAAAACCTAAAATTTACAGTTTGGTTTGTATTGTGCAGGTTGTACTGGAAGGTGAAATGGGACAAGATAAATCCGCCAGTATAGCAGTTTTTGAAATTAAAATAACTCCTGGATATTGTATTGGTAAGTACTGTCTGCTCAGCTCCCATATTCGCTGCATAGAAAAAAATGTGTTGTTTGCAGTTTTAAAACTGAATTAAAGGTCTGGGTTTAGAAAAAAGACAATGGCTTTTTCCTTAATGAGGCGTGGACTGCCATATTTGATATAGATATTTTTTAAGCTAAGGTTGCACACGCTAATATGTACTTTTACTCACCCGTCTCTGTGATATATATATAGACATTTCACATACAATAATTCGTTCTGAAGCTATTTATTGTTCAAGCAGGAACAAGTGTTACATTTAAAACTAGACTGCTGCAAATATTAGACATAACAGCTGTGGCATTATTTCTGCTGTCTGCCTGCTCATGCAAGCAGTGCATGCTCCTTACAGTGGCATTTCGCTGGCTGCAGAGTCAAAACTCTGTTCATATTTACACTTACTGCTATTTCCTCATGATATTTGCCAAAAACTGCTGATGAAGTTAAAAAATTTCAGTGGCTAGGATGCTGGGAGACCTTTGCATTTCTGGGGAACTCTGGTGGGGTCCAACTGAATTGTCACAATTCTTTGGCTCTGTGAAGGAAACAAAGCCGTCTTATTACCACTATGAAATAGAAGTCCTGCTTTGCTTCTGACCATCCGTGATGTGCAAGGGGAAGTTGTGCTCTGACTAATTCATACTTTGAAATGGTACATTTTAAATCTATTTTATTTGATTCTAGGTTACAGCAGTCCTATGTTGCCAAATAATGAAAAGACAGATTGGGCTGAACAGGATGAAAATGATAATTTTATCAAAAGCTGATGAAAAATTATGGCTACATTTGTGTCCATTTATTATAAGATCTTAAATATTTTATAAATATAGGTGTTATCTGCACTGCCACATGTAAAATGAGGTCAGTGCTTAGCAATAGCCTCTCTTCCAGTTTCTGTAATGAAAATGTGTGCACTGAGCTGGTGATGTCTGCAATTGCAGAATGTGACTTCGAAGAAAATCATCTTTGTGGCTTCGTGAACCGCTGGAACCCCAACGTCAACTGGTTTGTTGGTGGAGGGAACATCCGCAATTCTCAATCTATCCTGCCCAAAGACCACACGCTTGACAGTGAACTTGGTAAGGAACAATTGTAAAACAGAAGTATAGAGGAAAATTTGAGCCTGTGATCTGCATATGACTCTTATACTGCAAATTAGTGTGTGAATTTTTTCTCTTATCCTGGCATTGGGTGGAGTAAGAATGGCTTCTGTGAAAAAAAAAAGGGATTAGAAAAAGATGAGGGGAATTTCCAGAAGTTAGCACAAAATTTCCCGTAAGCTTTATAATAAGGTTGTTGCTAGGCTTCAGAATTACTCAAAATAAGGATAAAATTTTGCACAGAGAGGGGGAAAATTAGTCTCTGTGGATTCTAAAAGTATGGGCCACAATAAGTTCTACAATCTTGTACCGTTCTTGTTCTGTACATCTGGCAGGGTTTTTCTTTCCAGTGGCTATTGGGAAAGTTGAGTAGGAAAGCTAAGGGATTGAAACACATTTGGAGAATCTCGGGTTAAATTGCACAGTTCAGGAGTTTTTTTCCTTTCCGTCTGTGTGAGCCAATGCAGGCAGGACACAGGAACAACCACAAAACCATGGATTAAGGGCAAAGAACAAATTTAATCTCAATACCTCATGGATCGGGGAACCTCTGAAGCAGCACCCGGGCAGAGGCAGGCAAGCAGGGGACGCAGGCACCACAGAGCGAGAGTCCTTAATAGCACGAGAGTCCTTGTTAGCAAGGGAGTGAGGGAGCGAGAGAGCTCCCACTTGCTGTTTGGGCCTGTATTTCAAGGATTCCGGCAGGCAGAGTTTTCTGCTGTGCTTTGATCTCTTCAACAGCAGGGCAGGAATCTCAGGCGTGTTTGATAAGGTGCCCCTGAGTCCATCCCAGGACTATGTTATCTAAGTGCAGATGTTCTACTTGTTGAGCACACAAAACTAAGCAACAATTAGTGTGATATATGTGTTTTCCAGCACCCCACATGCGAGTCACTTGAGCGTATTTACAGTCCTCCTCGCCAATCTTCCGTTATTTTCCCACACCGTCAAATACGGTGCTGTTAATACAGTCCGTTGGACTGTAAGGACTTAAAGGATTTTCAGCCCTTGCCCTGTATGGTACGCTTGTGCTGGCCACCTTGTTGGGAGGGAAATGTTTGACTCAGTCGTAGAGAAGGGTTGGGGGATATCTTAGGCTTTGGTGTGGTGTTGGATGAAGTGGCGTGGCAGGTGAGGGTCGGGAGATGTGGCTGCTGCAGCACACTGCGCCTCTCAGACAACACGACGCTTGTGACGGTGCAAGGAATCGCATCATGAAAAGCGGGGTTGATCCTCCTTCCTTAACTCATGCCGCTGTGCCTTTTTATTTATTTCACAATTGTGTGAGTTGAGTACAGAGTGTCACCCCACGGCACCTAAATGCTGGTAAAATTTTGATGGAAGATTAACTCATCACATCTTTAACAGCAGACAGTGGCTCCACCTATAAATAAAGTACTGTATGTGATAGGAAATGCTGCCAACTGGGAGGCATCTGTTTTCTTGTAGCCACAGTGTTTCTTTTTCACACCAAACCTCTCTGCCGACTGTCGACTGAAAAGACCCCAAGAAGGCAAAACTCACAGAAGAGCCACCTTTTTGCAAGAATTGTGCTATGAAAGTACATCACCCAGGGAGATCATAATTAAGCTGTGAAATGCAATAAAACTGCAGAGCAAAAATGAAGCTCAGAACTTCTCAGGCAAGTATCACTGAAGCATCACCTGTTCCCTGGCAGTGGGCAGGCTGGAGGAGACCTATAGCCAAGCAAGCCCTTTCCCCTCCTTCCACTGGAGTGGAGCAAGAAGTGAAATCTCCAGGTCTGAGAACACTATTAGCTAATTAATGTAGTGGTGTAGATACAGACCCAGTGGCACAGTTTGCAGTGTCCATGCTGAAGTACCTTGTCAGTTTGGCACTTCATTCTCTTCTAAGTTTTCTACTTGCGAAGAACCATTTTTCTGTTCATCAGCTGATACTGCTTGATGCTGTGTTTCTGGGAGTGTAGAAGAAGAAAAAGTACAGATACACAGCGTATCCGTGCACATGGATGTGTCCTGTTTAAATTGAGATTTCTCTCCTAAAATCAAAGTCTGAGAAGCTGTACCCTTTGAAAATCCTGCAGGTCATATTGGTTGTTGAGGGGGAGGGAGTCTACTCATCTGTAATGCATTTTCTGTTTATTAACTTCTCACAAAAGTATTTTTTACAGATTTTACAAAAAAACCCCAGTCTATTCAGTAAAGACAGAACATTTATAAACCAAATCCTAGATAGACTGAGCAGAATTATACAAGCAGTGAAATGTGCAGAGTGAAGGTTATTTGCCAATTCATTTGACATATTAAATGAACTGCTGAGGAAAACATGTGAGGAAATACATGGCTTGTACATTTACTTGGGTTGCCTCAGTAAAAGTTGTACTTGGAAAAAGACTAAATACTTAACTATTGGGAGGCAGGGAATTTCCTCATTTGTAACATATTTTTCCATTTATGAATCGCTCCCAAAAGTCAGAGAGTTTATTACTTTCTTTAATATAAAGGTCTTGAATAAAGGCTTAAGAAAGAGCTGAGGCTGTTTTGCCAGTGATATCTTAGCTAAACAACTTCGAGTTGCACAGAGGAGGAAAGGAGAAAAAAAAAAATCTCTTAGAATTACTAAATTTTCCTAGGATTCAACCATTGTTGTCCAGATCGTAGAGATGCATCCCTAGTCCCTGCCTATCTCCTGATACTTCTTGTGAATTGTGTCCTTTAAAGAGTTTCTTTTATACTTTCAGGTCACTACATGTATGTGGACTCTGTTTATGTCAAACATTTTCAGGAAGTGGCCCAGCTAATCTCACCAAAGACTACGGCCCCAATGTCTGGCTGCTTATCTTTTTATTATCAGCTCAAGCAGGAGAGTAGTATTGTTTTTACCGTTTACTTGAGAGACGTGAGTGGCTTTTACGAGGAAATCTGGAAAACAGACAGTGCACTGAGTGCAGACTGGGCTCTAGCAGAAGTTGACTTCAATGCGCCGTACCCCATGGAGGTAAAGTGATCATTCCTGTACCTTCCGGCTACGACTTCCAGGTTGCGTCAGACATCAGTGCCAACTCAGGCCAAGTCGGCAGTGGCTGTCCATTATCTGAGTGATGGTTATAAAGATGCTGGCAATCTGGTGTTTCCATTGTCCTCTGCATAAGGGTCAAGAAGTGGCAGTCCATTATTGGAGTGATGGTTATAGAGGTGCTGGAAACAAGGCACTGGGCTAGGTGGACCTTTATCCTGCTCCAGGAAGTTTTTATTTTTAATCCAACACAATCATTATTTTAGACATCACTTTACAGAAATAAGATTAAACCTTGCATATAATTTCTTTAGTTGTTTCAAGAGGGTCTTCCTCTTTATTTCACCTGGCTAAGGGAGATCACTCAGGATTCTTTCACAGCTCTCCTAGTTTGGCTCCTAACTCTGGGCCAGACATCACAGGCATTGCTTTCACTGAACAGGATCTCACTCTGGAAGCATTTGTCCGTATATCCTTGTTTTTTCCCTGGGCTTGCCTTGTGATTCAGGCCTTTTCTCAATGTTTTCCTGTAACTTGGAGCTTCGATGCTTAAGAGAAATTTTAAGACACTTCCTCAAGAGTTATGAATTGTCCTCCATTCCCTTGGGAATGGCTAAGTACAAACATTGTTTGATTTTTGTGGTAAACAAAACACAGTGACAGCTTTTCTAATTCTTAACTAAATTTTTTTAAAGGGAATGTTCCCTGCCACCTGACGCCACGGCATGGGTTTCAGTGACTGAGGATGTTTATAGGGAACAGTAAAACTTGATATCATAACAGCAGAGTAATCCACAGTTTGTTTTTAGCTCTTGATCCAGATAGATTCTAGATACAGTAATAATTAGGCAGCTTGGGAGTTATACTCAGTACAGGCTGATGACCCTGAATACTGACTTTGTATGGTATTATGAGAGTAGCCTTACTCTATCTTTAAAACTGATGATTCATAAAATAGCAGAAAACCTATGTTCCTTGATTTTTCCTTGACCTTGAGTGGGAGAAGATCTGGTGTCAGGGTCAGGCTCTGATTTATGACCTTCATACATGATAAAATTTAATTTGTCCCAACACCTGCAGTGCTGTCTGAGACGGCCTGGAGTCTGTCTGGGACATCCGATCAGAATTCTGTAATACAAAGATGTGTACCAAAATTATTGTTGTGTCTGTCGTAGACGAGTAACAACCAATTCTCATTCCCAGGTAATATTTGAAGTTGCTTTCAATAGTGCCAAGGGAGGTTACGTTGCCCTTGATGACATTTCTTTCTCTCCGGTTTACTGCAGTAATCAGACAGGTATGAGTCCTTATTGCTGTCTGCCTTCCTTGTTTCTCCCCTTTGCTTTGGCCCTCTGAACTGTCTGTCAGTATTTGCAATATTTTGTAGAGATGTGCAGATGCGACCTTCTCAACTGACCAGGGCTATTGGGCTCCTCTTCCTCCTGGCGACAAAACAGCAGATAAACACTAAAAGGCATTCATTTGATCCAGAAACCAGTCCTTAATGCTTTCTCTCCAAAGACCTTGCCTCAGGGATCTGCTGCTGGAGCACTGGACTGAATGCTGGTTTTGCATCACCCTGGCTTTTGAACAAATTACCACTTGCAGGCCTGTCGCAGAAAAAGAGGGGGATTTCCTCAGGTGTGACGGTATGAAGAAGAAAACGTCCTGGGCTTTTCATTGTTGCCAGTGTAGGGAATATCTTCTTCCATGCCCTGTGCCCTGAGGTGTTTCTTTAGAGACAAAACAGGAGCCTTGCCTTCCTGTCTTCACTTTTCCGGCAGGTATTATTTGTTTCAGAGAGCGGCTCGTCTGTCAGGATTTGATAAGGTTTTCACAGCAGCAGAAGTGAGCTGAATCCACATGACCTCTGCTGTAGAGGCACTTGGACCAAAGGACTTTGTTATTTGTGAATGCAGCCTTTTAAGGTAGCTGTGTGCTGGTTGCTTTCGTTTTACTGTAGCGCTAAGCAACAGGCAAAAGTAGATTAGTGGTTTCCCACCGAGCCCACATTCTTTTGGTCACAAGGTTGAATTTTTGGCTGAAGTTTTGAAGTGATGAAGGAAAAAGACTTTTTGCCCTTTTTTATCTGCTTGGAGTCTCTGCTGGCTTTACCTGCTCATAGGTATAGAATCATAGAATAGTTTGCGTTGGAAGGAATCTTTAAAGATCAATAGGAGGTAGATTCCAGATATGATAATCATGATTAATTCATGACTTTTGGCTGAGTAAATCTAGGTGCTTCCTTAACTCCCCAATGCCTGTTCTGTTTTTGCTTTGTTTTGCAAGAAAAATCCTGAGTTATGTTTGCAGTATGCCACGGATTGGAGCTGCGTGCTCATCTGTGTTTTCCATTTTAATTTTCAGATGGCTTATATGTGTTGAGGTATGGGAAAAATTTTATAGTATTTTCTGCCCCAACCCTCATTTAGTCACACAATCATCGCCCACGTTCAGATCCAGTCTGGCTGGCAAATTTGATAGGTTCAGCTAGAGCTTTGCCTACTAGTTCTGATTTTGAGGTTTGGGTTTGTTTTTTTTCTGTTTGAGAAATGAATGCCAATCATTTACTTTATGTTTTTGTTAAACTACCACAAAGCTGGTTAATCCTTCAGACTTACCTCCTATTTCCATCTTCAGTTGTTTTGAGTAGAGATGTTAAAAAGCAAGAGATCTTCATTCTGCTTGTAGTCAGCCATAGCAGTGTATGTAACAGCGTTTTTTCCTTATTTTTCTGAAAGTTTTGGTCAACAAAGGTCTCAATGTTAGCCAAACAGAGGGAAAAGGTACCAGAGTATTAAACCTGATCACCAAAGGATGAATATCTAATGTTGTATTTACCTGGTAGTCCTCCAGCTGCATTTTCTTTGGCTAGGGAAGCAGCGGGGGGAGGCCACGGCCGCCTCCTTTTTCTGGGTAGGCAGAGAAAGACACACGAGAAATGATTAGATCTGGCTTATTTGAGGCTGAAGGGACCACAGTCATCTCTCCTACGTCAAAATTTTGCGTCTCCTGAAGCTGGTTGCGTGTGTCCCTGCCCTTGTTGGGAAGCCCCTCTTAGCCTCCGTGCAGAGGGGTGGTGCCTGCTGCCACAGAATGGTACTCACAGGGTCCTGACTCGTGACATAGCCAAAAATTGCATGGTGGCTTTGGGTTGTGCCCCTCCTTCCCCCAGCATCGGGTACGAAGGACTGATGAGGCTTTTAAAGAAATAGAAAAGTTTTACTTAAAAGCACCCATTCACCAGGGTGTTTTTTTTTCAGACTAAAGCAAATCCTGACCCGTGAATTCCACACGGCAGGTCAAGAGAGGGCCATCAGCAGGGCTGGGGACCTTAGCTTAGTTTTTAATTGACTTCACAATAAATGGTGCAGCTGTCTTTGCTGCAGTGCTCTAATATGTGAGGCGTAGCTCCAGAGAGCAGTAGCCATAAGGTGGTATATGAACCAAAAGCCATTTGACTTACATATTCATGGCATGCATATGAACAGACATTGTACATGATTACAAAAGGGTTGTTTTATAAAGTGCTCTTTAAAAGAGTATTAAATGTTGATGTTATAAAGTTATCCCCTTGGAAACTGAAATAAAAATATGACACCCACGCACACACACATGCATGCTCACATTCATTTTGTCCAAATATCTTTTGAATTAAGGAGGAGGATGAAAGCAAACAGTCTGAGTGCCTTTGTGCACTATGTCCTGAAGGAGGAATCTTCTCTTAATATCTGTAACTTATTTATGTTTTATAGGAGCTGTGAAGGAGGAAACCTTCCAGCTCCAGGAAAAATACAAGAAAATAACACCCACTTGCGATAGAAAATTGATAGTTTGATATCATTGTGACTTTGCACTATATATATGTAACATCCTTGCGCATACTTATCTTCTGTAATGTGAAGAAGGATGAGGCAAAGTATCCTTTGGCATCCTTACACTGTCGATTACCTATGCTTATTACACTGTGCTCTTCCTAACAGAATATATGCATCTGTATTTTAGGAACTCCTTTCAATCCTGCTGAGGCAGGCTGCAACTTTGAGGAAGATCTGTGTAATTTTTACCAGGATCATAAAGACGGCCCAGGATGGAGCAGAGTGAAAGTGAAGCGTAATGTGTATAGAGCAGGAGATCACACTACCGGGTTTGGTAAATCAAAACTCCTTTTCATTAGAAGAGTCAAACTGGATATAAAGGCTAATCTGTTGTATCATTGTTGACTTTGCTAAATAATGTCATCGACACACTGGTTAGATTGCCTTACTGCAACTCCCTGACGTTAAAAAACACTGTATATCTCTCTTTCCTAGCTGGTAGTTTGGCTGTGCCTCCCCACACGTAGTGGGGGAAGGTCACCTATTGAATAGCCACACAGGGCTGTAAATCAGAGTACCTTTGCTATACTCATCTGTATTCACTGAAGGGATGATTCCGCAAAGGTATGCAAGCAAATGTAATAGTAGCTTAATGTTTTGCTTTTAATGTAGAGGAATGGTGGGCTCTTAGGTCTTCCAGGCTTGGGATCGTTGGCATTTTTAAGGGAAAACTGTGAAATGTTGTGTAGTGAAGCCACGTAGTGAAAGGCCTGCCAAAAAGTTCTGAAACTCGCACATCTCTTTGTGAAGAGTATTCATGGTTCTTAATCATATGTGCTAAAGTCTCACCTCGTTATACTTGCTGCAGGGAATAATAGGCCTTGTGCCTATTCTTCGGTCTCAGAGCAGTACCCTTGAAACAGCCAGGTTTCCAGTGAGGCCAGCAGGCCAGAGAATTTTTCAGTGTAAAATTGCGAAGTGCTTATTTCTGGAAACTTAGCCATGTGCTAGTTTAGCTTGAAGTAGCCGGGATGCTTTTAGAAAAATTCTTATTTCCTTTCAAACTGAGTGTGAGAATCTGTTTCCTGCCAGTAGAAACTGTTTTTATAACCAAAGTCTGATGTAATAACGGAAGCTGCCTTAACAGCAAATCAGCTGTGCTAATCGCACATTAGAAATACTCAATAATTGCGCTGTCTTGCAGGTTATTACTTGTTGGCGAACACAAAGTTTACATCACAACCTGAGTACATTGGACGTCTGTATGGCCCGACCCTGCCAGGAAACTTGCAGTTTTGTCTGCGTTTTTATTATGCCTTATATGGGTTTTTCAAAATGAGTGGTACTCTTGCTGTTTATATCTTTGAGGAGAATCATGTCGTTCAAGAGAAAATCTGGTCTGTCTTGGACTCTCCAAAGGGAGTTTGGACTCAAGCTGAAATATCCTTCAAAAAGCCTATGCCTTGCAAGGTAAGGGCCAGGTCTTCAAATCTGCCAAATTCTGGATGGAGATTTTCTTTGCCTTCTCTTTCCAGGCTTCTTTGTTATCCAGCGATTAATCCTAAGTGAGCTATACCTGCAAAGTGCAATTAAGTTCCCCAGGCAGTACAGTAGGGAGTAGAGTCTTTTCTTTGCAGCCTGGCTCCCATGGGAGCCCCGATAAAAGAGCTTCATACCAGGAATGGGGCAGTGTTGCCCTGGTGTCCTCAGCTGTAGTCGCACTATTTGTGGAGATTTCACTTGAGAGGCTTTAAGGAGAACCAGTTGTGTCTTGGTTTCTCAGCAGGCTCCATGTTTACTCATTTTTGTTTGTTTGTTTCCTGTGTGATTCACCTCACCGTACTTAATCACAGATTCCACTAAGAAGACAGTACTGGTAAGTTCTGGTCAAAAGGGGGAGCTGATCCCACTTTCCCAAACTCAACCAATGGGTTAAAATATGAAACCAGAAGGCAGTGTAATTTAGAGCAATGGACTTGAAATATTTGCAATGTCTGGTTGGAGACGTCTCTTTGTTATCTCAGCAAGTTCGTAACAGTAACATAGTATTTCACATCACCTCCTGAGTAAGTCCTCAAGCTGCTGTTATTCCTTACCTCCACTCTTTTTACAAAGACTGACTTTTACACAAATGTGTGTAGGTGCTGCTTCTGCAGTTTTCCTGATTTCTGTAGTGGGTTTCCACTATTTGTGAGTCATATAAGGAGGACCAGATGGATTGCTACCTGATGACACTGAGATAAATACAGCTCTTTTTCAGAGTGTGATAGTACTGGGAACATGTGAATAAAAGCTTGTTGTGTAACTCAGGTATTTCTGAATTATAGACAAATATCTTAAGTGTTTTCCCCACTACAAGGTAGTTTTTGAAATTGCAGCAGCTATTGAGTTTAACTTTTCTTGGGGAAAAAAAGAAGTGTTTTTCTTCAAAGCAAATGCACTGTAAAAGTTCACCAAAAAAAGTTGCCTAGCTGTGTTAAAAGGGAAATTTATGGTGAAAATGTTGGTCCTAATTGTTGGCTAGTGTTTTTTATCAGATATCTGATACATTAAAAAATTAGTGGAATTTTTATGAACCTATTTTTTATACATAAAATGTAATAATTCAAATGATACAGAAAAAAAATACTACTGCCCAGCAAGTCCATAATAGAAAAGTAAAGTCTCTTATAGTATCATCCCAAAATATTTGCAGAAAATTATTTTTCTCTTTTTTTTTTTTAAAATCATGAAAAGTTATTGGCTAGAAAGGCAAGCTTCTAACATACTTTCGCCATCTCCTGTTTACATGTTTCTTTATTACTGCTAAAAAGACTCAGTAGCTTTTGTAGCATAATACACTATGAGTAGTGATGACAGCTGAGCATGACTGTTAAAAATGGTTTATAGCCTTGAAGGTGGTAGTTTTTTTAGCATCTGACATTTACATGGAAAGTCTTTTCCAATATGAATTAATGAGAACTATTTTTATGTTTTCCTAGAAATTAGTATATCTAAAACACTTGTGAAAAGCTTGCCTGGGATGGAAAGCTTTTTGTGAATTGCAGCTTTCATGCCGGTAGTTACCAGTCTGTCTGTAGGCAGTAATAGATGGGGACAGCAGCACAGAGGAGAATAAAGAAGTCAAGGGAATATCCTTGCTGCTTCTGAGCCCGAAGGTTTGCAGGAGGGAAGAAACCCCATGCTCTACAGCAGGAGGGTTTGTTGTCCTCTGGCAGTTGTCAAACACCTTTGGTGGGTCCTCTGGGCCTTGTGGTGGGAAAGCCTTCTTTCCCACAGAAACAAGTTGCAAAATACTTCTGTTGAGGAGGCGTTCCTCAGTTGTCACAACAAGTGGGATTTATTTGGCTTTAAAGAACTCAGAATGTGTTCAGAATATTATAATTCAGACATTAGCCAAATAACAGTGTATTCGGGCAGGGGTGTGAAGTTCTACCTTAGCCTTGGTTTAAAACTACTCTCTCACACTGTCCTTTTTCCTAGCTTGGAAGATTAAATTAGGTTTAGAATAGGGATTAAGTTGCAGTTTTGCAAATGTAGTAGATGCCATTGGTCCATAAATCATGCACAAGCTGTAATGTGCTGAAATTTGTGTAGCAGTTTAATGGTTTTCCTGATGGCTGTGTATGCATATACACCACCAGTTTATAAAGTTTTCTTCAGACAAATAGCACATGGAAGACATGGTGAAAAACTGGTGTAGTTACAGGTTGGCTGCTTGTAATAGTCACAGGCAGGCTTGAATGAAGTTGCCCAGTGAACACGATTCTGGCTTTTCCTTGCTGTTACGCCCAGTTCTTCAACCTTAACATTGAATAGTCCTTTCAGGCTTTATTTTGCTTGTTTCTTCTTTTCCAAGCCAACAGAAGGAAATGAAGGAGCCCTGTGTGGCATTGTATCAACACTTAGGTTAGTTGTCTGTAAAAATGTGTCTGCCTGGGACCTACTGAAATAGCTGGCAAGGAACACTCATTTCAATGGCCATTTTCAATGTAGGCCAGCAGTAGAGGTGCATCGGAGCACATTTTCCCTGACAGTGAGAACTGGTGGGAACCAGCAACTCAGCGATTACACTTCAGGCTCTGGAGGGAGAGACAGTATAGAGAAACAAACTCCCTGAAGCTTGGCCTCTCTTGTCCTGTCTCCTCCAACCTGTCTTCTCATCTCTTGCTTCCTCACTGATGCATCTTTGTTGTATCTATCCTGCCTTGTAGGCAGAAAACCCCTCCTGATTCCCCATCTTACTCCTGGCTCCTCAGCACTGAACAGTCTAATTTTTTTCCCTCTAATCCTGGTCCATGTCTCAGTCTGTTTGCCCTGTTTGTCCCAGTTCTTGCAAATTTTAGTTTTTCAAGAACTGCTGACTTGACAGAAAGCACAGTTCTGGCACAAAGACCAAACCCTGACACATTTCATGCTGCTACTCCAAAGTCTAGCAGTGCCCAAGCTTTTCAAAGAATTTTTTAAATAGGGGCAAAATAAAACCCTTTTTCCTAGCCTTGTTCTCGGAAATGATGGAACTGTTTTGGCTTAAATCTTCCAAAACAAGCCTGAAATGAGGACCCAGCATGGAAAGTCTGAGCTGAAATCATTGCATCTTGGCAATATTAAAGGCAAGTGAAATACAGTCTTTAAGTGGAGTGAGGTGGTCTCACCATAAGATAGGGCTACCACCTTTCCTCTGATAGAGATGTGGTGGCCGGTGTGCCTATCACATTGTTTTCTGAGATGCATCATGTCTAGACTTGGATGTTAAGAAGTGGTAGGCATGCACAGTAGTTTGGCTGATGAAGTTTTTGGTTACTGGGTGTGACTTGTAGATTGGGTCAGCGCCTGTGGAAACAGTAAATAGTCTCCTGGCATTTCCCTAATGGCCAGTAAAGACAGCGAGGCAGTCGTTACGCTGCTTTGGCCAGAAGTCCTGAAGGTCATAATGATCTTGCAGCCAGAAAAGAATTGTTCTAAAATACAGCATTACCTAGGTCCTTCATCTTTCTTCTACTATGAATACCACTCGCAAGGCTTTGGAAACAATATAAAATCTATCTGATATGTTTTAATTTTGATAATGGATTTGTTTGCATCAGGAAAATAAAAAGGCTCATATTTTCATCTCTTGGTTTGTGTAATGGTTTTTGCAAGTTCTTTTTAAGTTAGCTAACTGCAGTCTGGCACAGATTGTTGGCTTGAGTTCTGTGAGCAGGAAATGTGAAGCTGGCCAACAGGCTTTAATATGACACTTTAAAACTACCATGTTGAAAAGGTTAGGTGGGTATGATCCAGCTAAGCAAGTCATAGATGTTTATATGTATATGAATATATGTAGACATGTGTACATACTGCAAATAAGTATGCTATATAATGCTAGTGAGAAGGCAGGAAATTTTAAATCCTGATTTCTCAATTTGTACTTGAGGGTCTGTCTCTTTTATTTAGTGTGAGTACTATGATCCTGTACACATACAGTATTGATCTTATACTGTATAGTGCCCAGGGAATAAATGTGAGAAGGAAGAAAAAAAATAACCCCAACATTTATTAAAATAAATGAAAATCTTCATTGTTTGTTGTATAAGCCTTTTGAAGGGCAGCATAAAAATCCGAGTCTGAAATATGTAGATTCTTTTGATCTGATTGAATGTACTGAATTGAGTGTGGTCTTCCAATATTTCTTTTATGCAACTTCGTAACGAAGTCCAAATGCCTAGGTGAAAATGAAGGTTTGAGTGCAATGGAATCTACTTACATCAGTTCTATTAATTTCTGCTAGATTTGGTTCACCATACTGAAGCTCAGGTTTTCAAAAGTAAGCGTTGTTTTCCATTCATGCAAGTTTTCACAAAGTTACCTAGTGCTTGAATACCTTTCTTGGAGTTCAAAAACAAATCTTCAGAAAGGTAGCTGTCATCGTAACAGCCCACATGAGAGTAGCTGTGGCAGCATTACTTGGGTTCTCATTCTTTCAGTCTACTCTTCTTCCTGATTCTTTTTTTTCTCACTCTCTTCCCTTGAGTTCATCTGTCTGTTTTCACCCGTCCTCCATAACTAATTTTAGTTGCAGTTGTGAGAAAGCAAAATCAAGTGACTGACTGTTGCACTTCAATATTTACATGTTTTAAAATAAACAAAAGGGAGAACTTTTCCAGGAATGACTAAACACTGCAATCCTTTGCAGCAGGATGCCGTGGAGGCCAATAGTATACATGCATTTAAAAAGGGATTAGGAGAATTCATGGAAAATATTCCTCACAGGGACCGTAAACACAGTGGTACAGGTGTGACCTCCAGTTCAGCAAGTTCTTCAACTTTCTGGGGGCTGAACATCATAAACCGGCACAAATAGCTTTATGGTTTATTTGTTTCTTGTACTGTTTTCCCTGGACATCCATTATCATGGAATCACAGAATGGTTAGAATTGGAAGGGACCTTAAAGATCATCTAGTTCCAAACCCCCCTGCCATGGACAGGGACACCTCCCACTAGAGCAGGTTGCTCAAAGCCCCATCCAGCCTGGTCTTGAACACTTCCAGGGATGGGGCATCCACAACTTCCCTGGGCAACCTGTTCCAGTGCCTCACCACCCTCATACTAAACAATTTCTTCCTAATATCTAGTCTAAATCTACCCTCTTTAAATTTAAAACCACTACCCCTTGTCCTATCACTACATTCCCTGGTGAAGAGTCCCTCCCCATCTCTCCTGCAGGCCCCCTTCAGGTACTGGAAGGCCGCTATAAGGTCTCCCCGAAGCCTTCTCTTCTCCAGGCTGAACAACCCCAACTCTCTCAGTCTGTCCTCACAGGAGAGGTGCTCCAGCCCTCAGCATCTTCATGGCCCTCCGCTGGACCCGTTCCAACAGGTCCATGTCCTTCCTGTGTTGAGGACTCCAGAGCTGGATGCAGTACTCCAGGTGGGGTCTCACCAGAGTGGAGTAGAGGGGCAGAATCACCTCCATTGACCTGCTGGCCACACTTCTTTTGATGCAGCCCTGGATGCAGTTGGCCCTTTAGGCTGCCAGCACATGTTGCCAGCTTATGTTGAACTTCTCGTCCACCAGCACCCCCAAGTCCTTCTCCTCAGGGCTGCTCTCAATCCATTCTGTACCCAGCCTGTATTTTGTGCCAGGGATTGCCATGACCCAGGTGCAGGACCTTGCACTTGGCGTTGTAGAGCTCCATGAAGCTCCCATGGGCCCACCTCTCGAGATTGTCCAGGTCCTTCTGAATGGCATTCCTTCCTTCCAGCATGTCAAATGTGCCACACAGCTTGGTGTTGTTGGCAAACTCGCCAGTGTAGCATTAGATGTAGCGTTAACAGCCTGTGGCCCTAGGTTGTTCTGTTAGCTTTATTTCTCTTCTATTGTTTGTTTCTGCAACCCATTTGCCCTTGGACAGGAAGACTTTTCAAAAATATTTGTTCAAATGTCATGAGTTTATTACCCATGTTATCCAATTATTTATATAGAAGCTTTCATAATCCCATTATTTTTACCACAGAAGCTCATTGTATTTACATAGCAAGAAATTGAACTTGCCTGGTGAGTGCCATTTTAAATCACAGAGGCTTGCAAACGTTCTAATTTTGGTTTAATAGCTTACTTGTGTTCTTGATAAATGAATTTCTGACTGTTTAAGCCAAAGGAAAAACAACCATTTAAAATCTAGTTTAATTAAACTTGTTAAAAGTAATTGGCACTAACCTGGTAATTTTTGTATTGAACAGCTGTGGGACAGTCAGAATGGTTCTCCCATTCTCTGTGCTTGTGATGGGTCCCTGGCTTACACGCTTACGTGGCTCTGTACTAATGTAACTGGCTGAAAAGTCAGGCTCCCTGTTCTGTGAAAACATCCTGACTGCTTCTTTGTGTCATGTCACACTTTCGTTTCTGCTGCTTGAATTATTTTTGGATTTCATAATACTGAGTTTTGTGTCACTGTATCAAAATTCCAACGGTTGCTTCTGACAAAAACCCACCTCAGACTCCACTATAGCTGCCTTTCTCCTTTAAGAAATTGAACCTAAATACATATCTAAGTGACAGACTGAGTTTTGTGTCTGCACTGATACATGGGATGTAGTTTAAACCTAGGAATATTCACTAGGATGGAATCAGGTAGATTAATTTGCTGCAGAGGCATAGCTTGCTTTTAAGTCACCAGATTTGGCTGCTGTTACAGTTTTTCATTCGTTTGGCTGGTCTGGCTCTTTAATTGAGCAAGAAGTATATTTTTGGGGATAAATAAATAGGAAAGGAAATACACGGGAACGCATAGGGATCTGGGGGCATCTTCTCCCCTTTTCTCCTGTTCTTAGTCCAGCTCCCTCCAAACCCCCTTTTACCAGCTTCCACATTAGTCCTTCCTTACACTTCTTGATAGAGCTACCCTGATGTATGCCCTACTTTTTCTTCTCCTCCAAAAGCAGGTAAACTTCATACGTATATGTTTTAACTCACATCTACTTGTAGAGATGCAGAGTGCTAAGGATAAGTCCCTTCTGCCTCGCTCAGTGTCTGCAGCACATGCCAACAACATGTCATGGGAGAAGCGAGACCCTGGTAGCCCTAACAGCTGTTCTCATCTGGCATTGCTCATTACTGATATAATCCAGGATGAATGCTAAAAACTGATTATTGATACTTGGAGGCTGCAGAGCAGGAACGTTGATTGAGCACTGGAAAATAAACCAAAGCAGCTTCCAGAAATCGGGGCAATGATTTGTAAAGAAACTAATGCCCTGGCTGTGGCCTGTTATTGGAACAAAAAGAGATATGAGAGGGAAATATGTTTTATTTTTCAGTAACACAGGCAACAACGGCCTGCATTTGATAATGTTTTTAATTTAGCCTCCAAGATAGCATGCAAGTCCAGGAAGATTTGTTACCTAGTTTGGAACAACTGGTATGTTGTTCATCTACCATGTTTTATGCTCAGCATGAGCTGAGCACAAAGATCCCCCTATTCTCTTCTCCAAGGCATGAGATAACATCATAAAAATTTCTTTTGGACGAATTAACCTAGGAAATATTTTCATTCAAAACAAGAACAAATGTAAAGCATCATGGGATTAGTCCTATCGAGACTAGGATTCAAAAAGGATTCAGAGATCTGACATAGGGTGAAAATGAATACCTAAGTAAATCCAAATTGATACGATTTTGGTAGGTAGAGTTCAAATAGTCAAAGATGGCCCTTTATGACAAAAAAAAAGACACTTAGGACAAAAGAAGAGGGAATAAATTTGACTTGTGAATAAAAATATGTTCTACTCCATTGCTTAAAACTATGTCAAGAATATAAGATGAGGGGACAACGAACAAATTTAATACATTTGCTATAGCTAATACTGGAAACTCCACATTCCAAAGCACAAGCTCCTTTACCCCACTGCTGTGCAACTATAAAGCCTGCTCGTGGCAGTGTGTCACTCAACACCACAAAAAGCAAGTGGTGAATTAATAACACTGAAGCTATAGATGACAAAGCTGAACAAGTTCACAAGTGTCACTGAAACAGATCAATCCTTTGATTATACAAGGGCTACTGGTTCAATGGCCTTTGATTATGTTGATGGCAACAGTTATTGCTGCGGTGCTTTTGAAATGGAGGGCTTTCTGCAGGATCCAATGGGTAATTACATAACTTGTATGGAACAAGTTATTGCAATTTAAGAATAAAGAACTTGATCCTGCTCCCAATGATGTCAATAGGAAAACATCACTTAGAACATGATTCCACAGCGTGGAAATGTTGTTTCACAAATGAGGACTGACCTCACCCTTTCATGTGTGGTTTTCTGAAGATTCTTGTGTTTAGGACTATAATATGTCTTTAGTTTATTACAAATGTTCACCAGAATGCATTCATTAAAAGTCTGGTGAATGACGTCCACCCAACGTCAGTATTTATTGTATTCTTTATTCCAAGAGATGCTACCATTTCTTAATAGATTGTGCCTGTTTCTTGAGAACAAACTTACAAACTAGGAAACAATTTTTGATCTGTTAAACCATAAGGCTAGGAGAGCAGCTATACAGGAAAAAAAAAAGTAGAAAGTAGAAAGCCAGTTTTAGGCCACTGTACACTGAGCAGTTGTGCATGGTGTGCAGGGGAGCTCCTCACGTCCACACCTGTAACAGTTTACAACACAGATAATCACTACTACCAGGATTGGTAGCACTGAACGGAAAATGGTTTTGAAAATTGCTCCATCCTGGGCAGCATACCTCATACATGCTTCGAAGGTTAAAGTGGAGTTATGTCCCAGGCTGTTTTATAAGCAGATGGGTAAATAAATAGTACAAAGCAATCTAGCAAAATTCAGTATAGTGACCACATTGAAGGTGTTACCGGGCCTGTTAAAAGAGGACATATGGGATAACGCATGAACCCCTTTTAACAACCTTTTTGTATCCACATGAAACTGTCAGTCAGCACTTAACCTCAAATATGTAATGAGGTGTTTACAGTTTTTCCAGAATATTAAACTGTTAGAAGTGACACTCATCCACCTCCAGTCACTCACTCAGACCTCATCACAAAGGAATTGTTTTGAAAAGCTCCTCCCAAATTATAGTCATAACCCCAACGGTCAGACAGATGGTTTACAACGAAAGCTGCCAGCAGTATTTTCACAAAATAAACCTTATTGTGATTTCTGTAGTTCAAACAGATCTGTGTCAACCCTGGGAGAAGGGCAGCTGGGAATCTTACAGTTTCCTTAAGTTTTGTTTTGTCCTCTCATGAGTGACTTGCATTTTCCATGGCAGAATTAATGTGTAGTCAAATAAAACATCTTGGACACGATGCTTAATCTTCACAAACCCAGATGGACACTATGAATGATGCTTAGCATTTCCATCCTCCTGCTCTATGATATCATGTCCTTGTATCATTTCCGTATAATCCCATTTTATGCAGTAGTTTAATCTTGTCTCTTACTGTTCTTTGGTTTTTTGCCATGATCGTTTCTCTTGGCCATCACTCTGCATTACTCTTTCAGATTTATTTTTCCATGGATAAAACGTCCTGGTTCTAAGGATAAGATAGCTGAGGACATTTGAACTGTTCGTGTTGGTTTTTGTGGAGGAGAAAACCACAACAGCCGCAATGAGTCATGTTGTCTCATACACTAAAAAATACACATTCTCCTAATAAAATGGAAACTACATACAGGGATACGTATCCCTGTTTGCCTGTGGAAGTGAGAAAACACTTTCTATTGCATGAAAACATACATCTAAACCCCACTGGATTTGAAATTGAAGTAATTGGCAGTATTAGTACTTGATATCAAAATTATTAGCGCATTTGGAAAAATCTAAGATTTCAGACTCTTAACAGTGCCAACTTTTGTTAGATACCTGAAACTTCCTTCATGTATTGCAGGTCGTCTTTGTCAGTTGGTGTAAAAGCTTCTGGGACTGTGGACTTGTGGCACTGGATGATGTATCATTGAGCCTGGGAAGCTGCCAGGCTGCTGGTAAGGCCATGTATACTTGTCCAACAGCTGCTATCCTTTTTAGTAAGAGTTCATTGCATAACTTAATTTTCCAAGCCTATCCTACAGCTGCCTTCATCCCACTGTGGTTTCTTCTCTTTTCTTTTTCCAATAAGTATTGCATAAATCCTATTTTTGCAGTAGCATACATATAACGAGGACCAGTTTTTGTTTACAGGGAGACCAGCTAACTCCTAATTAATTTCACTGATTCTGGTTCAGTTGTACATAGGTGAGCGTTCTTTTTGGGGCATTACAATTTTCAAAAAACCCAATGGTCCAACTGAGGGGAAAGTAGTTTTCAAATGGCTTTTAGGACCCCAGGAATGGACCCAAAAGCACTATTTTCAAGATACAGCATTCTTCCTTTTAGTCCAGAAGTATATTTGTGCAAGGCCAAGACACACTGCCTTATCTGAACTGCAGTTTCCTAGTGAAGACAGATGAGTCCAACTCTCCCTTCTGTAGTGGGAGGAACTGAGTGTTTTTGGGCAAGGCTTTACCCTCTGACATGGACATGTTAACCTCTCTGACCTCACCCAAACTCCCTCTTCTGGGGCTTTTTGAGGTTTAACAATGCAACGATTGTATCCTGATTTGGAAACCATTCTCATGAGACAGGCACAATCTATAATCCCATTCTTCTTTGGAATAAAGCCATGCATTTGAAATGGTGATGAAGCTGATCTACCATGCCATTTATATTCCCTGTAATAAGAACTTTTTAATGACCTCTTTTGATTGTATTTCATGCATTCAGGCAGCTAACCCTTACAGAACAGACAGACATCACATGTATAAAACGAGATGCCATTTTTCTAAAGCATTTCCGATAGTTGTCGTTTTGCCTTACTTAGTTCCTAAGCAATTTGGAAAGGAACCAAAGGTGCGTAGCTGATACTTGAGTGTATAGTCATATGGGGACTTGTCACTGATGGCTGCAAAAAATGCCCGAAAAATGCCCCAGAGTATGTGAGGCATCAAGGCTTTCTCCTTTCCAAAATGAGAAAGCAACTCAGTGTCTACTCCTGAATCACAAATTCAGATTATAGCGGAAGAGCTGACAGAAGCTTCCAGGTGAGCACCTGAATTTTCAACTTTCTCTCTTCTGCATCATCTAATAGAACTGAAATAATGAAAATACCCTAGTAATTGCAGGTCTGTGGTCTGTTGCATGTGGTATTAGAATCTGGTGCGAAGGGAACACAAGAGAGCTAAATGTGGCTTTTGATTTCAGATCACAGAAACTCCAATCTTTGACAAGACTCATTTAACATGCATGTTATGCATGCTGGAGCTCATTAAACGACTTGGGGTGCCACAGTAGTGAAGAAAATTACACTGGTAAAGCCCATTGCAGAGTAAGAGCTGTGATGAGATAATAAACTGTATGAGATGTTTTAGAGAATATTTGTACATGTTAGTGAGCCAGACTAGGGCACAGATTTCCCCAGAGCTGTGAAGAAAATGAAATAAAATTTCTTATATCATTTTGAAGCTACTGTGGTTACTGTAAGTATTGCTAGGTAGATATAAGTGATTTCAGCAGGTGAGTGAATGCAATACGTTGCTTGTGTAACCTCTCCATGTATGTGTCTGACATATATTTGCAGTTTTAAACAGTGTCCTCTCCTTACAGATCTAGTGCTGCCCAGTCCTGGAGAGTGTACTTTTGAAAAAGATGAGTGTGTCTTTACTCAGAAGAAGAGAGGTCGTGGGAGTTGGCACAGGAGAAGGGGTCCAACTCCCACTTCTTACACTGGGCCGAGAGGAGACCACACTACTGGGGTAGGTGAGTTAAGATCCACACTGAATTTTCAGAACAAAGATTGACAGTTAATCAAAAATACTTTGAAATGATAACCTAGAATACATAGAAAGTTTTTACTGTTCTGTTCAGAAAAGTTATTAAACAAATGAAGTAAACATGTTTCTTAGAGACCCACAGGTGGTTTTGAGAATGCAATGTGTAATTTTAATTATCTGCAGACCAAGTGGGTAATTTGGTCTTTTTGTCCTAAGGTAGCCCTTTCCTGTGCGAGAAAAAAGGACAGCATGACTCTCCAGACTTTGCAGAAAAGCCTTCTTTCAACCCCCTAGTTTATGTGAATATTCCCTGAAATACAAGGCAAACAGGTGACTGGGGGCTCTTTTGCATCACGATCTTTCTGTTCAAACTTAGAAGAAAATAGGGATAGTAAAAGAGGTCCCACAGACCCTTTGTCTGAAAGATCATCTCCATAACCTCACTTGTGTAATTTAAAGTATTTAGGAAAGTGGGGCCCCCATTAGCATGAGTGAGTGCACAGAAAACTTCATCAGAATTGCCCCCACACCAGGGGCAGTACCTGGTGACTTTTGGAAATGACGAACTGCATCACTGCCTTGGGTGCTTCCTGCAGAAGAGGACCTCAGTAACAACTCCATTGACTTCAGTAAGATGGATGAAATTGCCCTAGGGCTTGTGAACTTTAAATGCTTACATAGGTTTGAAAAAGCTTTTGGGGCCTTTGGATTTGCCCTCCTTCACCATGGTTAGCATTCTTTCAACAAGCTATAAAGCCAGTTGCAGACAAGCTGGCTTATTCACAGTAGCCATCTGTCTGTCAAAAATTTTAGCTGGATTAGAAAAGCAGTTGGCCTGCTCAAAAAGCTCACCAAAAGCTATTATTATTCTGCCAACTGTGATTGAGTGTAAAGCATGTTAAGCATTATCGAGCATAGTTATTTCAGCTGTGTGCATGAAGTCTTGGTCTATGCAAGCTTAATTCAAGTTACTCTGGAAAACTGTTTTGTTTCTAGTTAACAAAATAACAAATACTTCTAGTTAATAAAATGACAAATGTTTGTCTTGTTTCTGGTCTCTTTATCTAAAAAGATGGCCTTGTGCACATTCAGCAAAATATGCCTTTCCTATCTCCTGGTAGAATTTCTGTGATACCTATGCCCTGAGCACGGTGTGGAAATTGGCTAGAGAGATGTAAATTCATGGTGTGTGGGACTATATGGCCAAAATCCTTCATGTGGAATTCAGAACGCAGATGTGAATGTTTCTCTTTGGCTTGAAATTTCAGATCACCAAGAAATTATATTCTTCCATTGTTAATTCTACACAGTACTGATTCTGGGTAGAAATATGAAGGGCCTTCAGAGATAAGTAAGTTTCAAAGCTTAGAACTTCCCTTATGTGTTATGAAATAAAACTGAGAAACATAAATCTGACAATATTCTGACTAGATCTATTGGCTAATTTATCTGAGGGGACAGCGTAGGCTATCTACAAATCAAGAACATTTTCCTGATAATGATACCTTTGTACTATGGTGTGACTTTCAGAAGGGAATATTGAAATTCTTACCACTTTGCCATTTAAAAATTAGATGACGTTAGAGTGAATTAGATGACATGCTCTCTGTAAGTCTTTGTTACCTGTGTTGTCCAGTTCTTCTGCGTCAGCTAGACATGTGAGACGTAAGTGAGAATTATTTCAAACAGTTTTTAAAGTTAATTTGAGAATTTTTATTTTGAAATGTGGGTCAGACTCTTGGAGAGGCATCTGTAGGCCATTTCTGTATTGTCTGGGAGACCCTTCTTTTCCTACAAAATATGGTCCAAAAGGATATCACATTAAAGTTGCTGGCTGTTTTGGTAGGTAACAAAACTCAACTCTCTAAAAGAATTCAACATTCAGGTTTGTTTGATGCTTTTTTTTCCTGGTTATTCCCTAGATAATGTATTTTATTATTCCTCTTTCAAATACTTTATATCCTGGCTCTTGTGTTTGCAGGGACAATAACTCCTTACAGTAGGAGCAACACTTTGAGAGTTTGCAGCTCAAGAAAAGAAATGGGCTGTTAGCACAATTTTCTTGATTTCTGAGGCAGAAACTGAATTTAGGCCTATTCTCAGTTTATGTAGATCACTAAGTATTCTGAGGTCTGAGGCTGATAGATTGACTTTAGAAATCATGAAGCAAGATAATCGTGTAAGCCTTGCTTGTGACAACAATGTTAGTTCCTTATTTCACACATCTCTTTGCAGCAAGGTGTGCTGAGAAATGTGTGGATTTGAATTCACAAAACTGAGGGCTGATCTTGTCTTTCCAACAAGTTTATAATACGATTCAGGTTTTAGAATTAAAGGCAAGTGATTTTATTATACTGTAGTAGGATCTGTAGGTTTTGATTTTTAACTTAAGGAGCTTTTAAGCATAGTGAACATCAAATTCCTCGCAATGGCTTGCACTAGGTTTGGTATAAATAGCCCTGGGAATTCTCCCAACACACTGTACTCAATTATCTTTACAGATACAGCTGTAGATAGTCTTCACCCTTTCCCTCTGCTGCTGCTCACCACCAAACTACATCCCTGGTTAGAAGGGATGTCTTCTGCATGGGTTTCTGTAGATAATAGGACTCTGATTATCATGAGAGACACCCCAAGCTGGTGAGAGACACTTAGCTGCTCTTGCCGCTCTCAGCTTTTCTCCTGCCTTATTGATCCTTAGGAATTCTCTCCTGCCCCGAGGGCAATCTCACCACCAGGACTTGTGGTGGCAGAAGGGCAGGTTGTTTTCTCCAACACCACAAAAAGGGAGCAGTGGGGCAGCATGAAGCACTGCTGCAAACCCCAAGTTCACTGCCTACTGGTAGAGTGTACATCTCAAGACACAGAACAGCTGCCATACGCAGCAGATGATGGGACACGGGGGTGCTCCTCAGTCTTCTGATACACCTCAGTTTGCTCCAATTGGAGATACCAGAATGAGGGGGAGAGGAAGGGGGGGATTAATTTGCCTGCCACCAATTAATGACTGATTTTTCCACAGATCAGAGCTCATGACAATCTTTCATTCATTCATGGGTGCTAGAAAGTCTAGTTTTGCTCACTTGTGTCTTCACATCACAGAAAGAAAAATATTATTGATGTCCTATGTGATTTAAAAGAGGTATTTCAATTTGTTTGCTTTGTTGATAGCATCAGCTCCAACCATGGCCTAAACAGTACCCTCAGATGTACATGCCTCAGAATTCCAATTAATGGGCCAGTGTCAGAGTGCATTCCTGGTTTAGAACAGCTATGATTCTTTTCTTACAGAATCACAGAATCACCTAGGTTGGAAGGGACCTTTTAAGATCATCTAGTCCAACCAATAAAAAAAAACAAAACAAAAAAACACACCCCACCCACACACACCACCCAACACTAATCCATATTCCCAAGGACCATGTCAATTCCTCTCTTGAATACCTCCAGGGATGGTGCCTCAACCACCTCCCTGGGCAGCCCATTCCAATGCCTGACAACCCTTTCCGTAAAGAAGTATTTCCTAATATCTAACCTGAACTTCCCCTGGCGTAACTTGAGGCCATTGCC
>KZ505748.1:1052545-1064542 GCA_002844005.1 Limosa lapponica baueri | reverse complement strand
GGGGGACGATCACCTCTCGGGTCCTACTCACTACACTGTTCTTGATACAGGCCAGGATGCTGTTGGCCTTTTTGGCCACCTGGGCACACTGCTGGCTCATGTTCAGCTGACAGTCGACCAACACCCCCAGGTCCTTTTCTGCCAGGCAGCTCTCCAGCCAACCTCTCCGGCTTACCTTGTATTTATTTCTGTTTCTATATCTTTCATAAGATATAAACAATTTTTAAGTGTTCTTACATTAGTTTTCACAAATATTACCATTATTGCACTCAGAATTATTACAGTATCACAAAAACTGCAATTCACAAATACAGCAGTCCATGGCATAAAAATCTCTATGAAAATAGTTTCAATCATAGTTTGTTATATAATGAGCATGTTGAGTGTAATTAACATGCTGAGAGAATTTATTCTATACTGCTAATATTTGCTTGTATATCTTTTTAAGGATACTATATGTATATAGAGGCATCTGACATGGTCTATGGACAGAGAGCATACCTAGTTTCAAGATCACTAAGGGGAACCTCTGGAAAACAGTGCTTGACATTTTTCTATCACATGTATGGAGCTGGGACTGGATTATTAAGTGTTTATCTAAAGAAGGAAGGTGATGAAGAAGAGATTCCCTTGTGGAGGAGGACAGGGGAGCAGAGCATCTCATGGCTAAGGGGACTGATAGAATATGAAAGTGATAGAAATTACCAGGTAAGAAAAAACAAACAAAAAGCAGTGAAAATGGAATACTGAACTGAACCATGTGGTAGAATACAAGGTTTAGGTTGTACTAAAAAAAAAATAAAATCTTAAAATGTAGATAGCATTGAATGGACACCTGGACAAATTGAAGTAATTCGTAATTTCTTACAAATGAAGGTAGGGAGGGAATTACTAAAGACATGAATAGGATGCAAGTATGAAAACAGTTCATTAATTCGTTAATACAAAATTATTTAATTATTTAAAAGTATTTAAATGCGGTTTTCCCATCATGTCTTGTCAGTAATGGTAGTTTTTATTTAGATCACTTGTGCAATTTCTTTTCCTTCAGCTGTCTAAAGCCCTGTCTAGATTTGACATAACCACTAAGCTGTGATAAAATGGCTTCTTCTTGCATGATGGTCTTTCTGAAGTGTCACCAGAAGCAAGGGATGATGCAAAGCCAGAGCGCTGCCTTTGGTTTCAACAGTGCCATCATTTCAGTATTGCCAGAGACAAAGCCTGCTTCGGTTTCTCTGTCAAAGAGGAAGCTGAAATTGCTATTGACTGAAACATCACTGGGCACAAAACTGTACTGGCCACTAACCAAAGATGTTGTGTGCAGGTTTTTTAATCACTTCGCCTTAAGAGCCCAGAAATTAATCAGGAAAAAAGAAACCTATTACTGAAAAGCAAGTTTAGCTTCATCAGTAAGACTGCAGCATACTATTGTAATGGTTTTTTTCCCCCTCAAGTCTTGCTGCATATGGGCAACACACAGCGACACATTTGGGCTGAAAAGCAAGACAGAAATGCCACATCACAAGAGAAAATTTATCAGTGGTCTGTAACACACAGCAATTTCTTAACAAATTGTAACAACAAATTTGGGTCCTTTGGCATAGCACACACCAAAATTGTCTGACCAGGGCAATCAGCCCACTGATGGAGCGTAGAGGTTTCTTTCCAAGAATCTGGCTTTTAGGACATACTAGATCCTTGAATAGACAGCATGGTGGTTATTTTTTTTAGTCCTTCCTCCTATGGGATTAATGAGAAGCCATATCTTATCTTTACAGATTATTTTTGAGGCAATCCGTGGTGTGTCAATAAGAAGTGACACTGCTATTGATGATATTCTGTTCCAGGCGGGACCCTGTTTGGGTAAGTGTTTAAACATACTTTGTTTCTCTTAGGAGACACCTAGCAATTCACAGTGCTTTTTTTGTAATTAGACGTAATAATTCTTTCCTTGAATCCTCATGGAATGGATCTGAATTTAGTATTACGCTGATGGGCTAGTGCGGAATTTTTTGTTTTAATAAAATGCAAGACCATCCTCAGAATCTGAGCTAGTAAAGACGCGGTAAGACTTTTGAAAAACCGTATGGCTGTCCCATTTAAATCCAGCATGGTAATTACATTCTGTCTTAAGCATTCTTATGTATGATAAAAATACAAATAATTACAGTATTTCCCCCTTCTTTGTATTCTAGAAGTGGAAGAAATTCAATTCTCATCAGGCTATCCTGACAGCTTAAACGAAATTGAGTATTAAATACAGTCTGCTGAAAGGAGTGATGTGCATAGAGGATTTGTATGTGAGAAACTGCACAAACTGTCTATTTGAAAATATCTTTTAAGAAAATACTGGACTGGTTTGAATACGCACCAATGTATAGGAAGAACTCAGAGCACTCATGTTCCTTGCCTTTGCAATGAAATTATTGACTCAGGGCTTCTTAGACTGTTTTTTATACGTTTTTTCTCTTTTGCATGAGGTATCAGTTATTATATAAAGGCTTCCCATTTTGCACAGATCATTCATTTTAATGCCTTTTTTAAAAAAAAAACACAAACCTTTCTGGTATATAGGTAAAAAGAGGAAAGTAAAGATGCACAATTAAAATCCGATATTGTGTTATCTTAAATCTGCATTCAGTGAATGTTTTGTGTTGGGTACAGAATGGTTTTTTGTTAAGGAAATTATAAATATTTTGAAATAATAAAGAAAATAGTATTAGCTACTAGTAATAGCCAACATGTTAAGTGCAATTATTCATGATGACAAATCTCTCTGGGAAACTCTTAATGCTCTGCTGGCAATTTTTTGTGGTTTTGTATTCTTTTACTATAACAAATATATTTGTTGTCCTTGCTAATAACAAACTCACTTTTAGTGTTCCAATATAATTCAGTGTAAGCTGCTGACATTTTGAACTATATGAAATGAAAGCCTTGGAAGCCGTATGTTTTCTGGCATCCAAGTCTTGGGGATATTTTAATAAATCAGTTGGTACACTCGCAGAGATGTACTTACACTTTAGCCAACCACAGATGCCTTGCATTTATATTAATAGGAAACTGAATTCACACGTTAATTTTTAAGATTATATGTGTTTGTTTGTAAGGTTTTGTTTTGAAATTATTGTAACTTCCTAATAAAATGTAACTTTGAAAAGCATCTTATTGCTCCGCTATAGACTTTCTAGTTATTGGTGTAACAAGAAACAACTGAACCTCATGTAATAGCCTGAATTCAATATTTTGAATACGAAGAGAATGAAATGTGTGTGTCACGTCACCTAAGACAGCTGACAGAAAGCAATCTGATCTACTACAGGGAGTTCCTGTATTGAGCCCTAACAATTATTGTTACAGCCACCACATTCAACCTGTTGCTGCAAAATGCGAGCCCTGAAAAGTGGGAATAGCCTTTGCTCCTTTCAGAACAAAGTACATATTTTTCCTAATGGCCTATAAGGATCAACAGCACCTGGGACAATCTAGACCCTTGCATCTTTAGTAAGTTTTCATTTTGGTGACACAAACAATTAAAGGTTGTCACCGTTGGCACCTGGTTATGAATGCGTCACTCTTCCTATTCTGAAAATGAAAGCAACCAGAAACAATAGACTGTTTCTTAACAGTTCGTACAGTTTTACAGTTCTTCTATAAAGCTTATGCTTTGGTATCAACATTCAGATCAAATCATCTAAGCAGAAAACAAGTGAAAATGAAGTGGTTAAAATCATCAGGTTTGGTGGTTCTCCACACTTCTGATGGGACTTTTCTGTAAATGAAATGAAGCACAAAGTGTAACTACTGGACTCTTGCCTCCAACAATTTATGCAACTCTGCTTCACTCCATCAAAATAATCAGATTTAGGCTGATACGAATAAGAACATAGGCAAAGTGCTCTGTTCTGCTCTTCACTGGGCATTCTTTAGGGACCTCACTGGTACGACGATTTTGTTGGTACCAAGGGCAGTATTTATCTATTGAGTGTGAAGCACTGTCCTGACAGAAAAAAAAAAAAAGAAACAGCTTAAGTTCTTCCTTCAGTACGGAACAACAGCATCTTTCCATCCATTTCTGCTGCAGGAATTAAAGAACAGGGGGGGAATTTGAAAGGTGGTTTTAAATTACTTTAGTGTCTGCTGAATACCAGTTTGTGAAATGGGAAATTTGCGGACTAGAGAAAGAATGGCTGCAAAACATCTGAAAACTAGGGAAAATGCTTTAAGATTTCTCCACTGGCAAACTTCAGTTTTATGGAGATAAAAAACATTCCATCAGCTCTGTCCAAATAGGAAACTTCCTGTACAACTAATTTCTGCCCTGGATCCATTTTTATTTACTGTTTGTTCCTTTATCACTGCTGCAGTAGCTGTACAGGGACAGCTATAGCAGGGCAAAGAACAGTTCTGAGACTTGCTACACTGGGCCTGTTTACTGTCTGAATATTTCTTCAAAAGCTACTGGAGAACCTACAAGTAATTGCTTTGATCCCAGTTGTGGCACAGTCCATAAAATGGAAATGAAAAAGAAACCTTCAAAAGCGCTGTAACATCCCAAACACTAACAGGCCTGTGTTTGATTGCTCTAAATGCAGCTTTGTGCTGGAGTGGAACTCAGCTTGTCCTGAAATCAGAGGAAAAGCCCTTTCATTGCCCTCTTGTTTAATATTCTTTTTATTCTTTAAGTATTTTCAACTTGTTGACATTTTATTATTAGCCTTATTAATTTCCAAAAAGAGGGCCAAATTCAGTTCTCAGTTGCACCAATGGAAAACCAGAATGACAAAATTATTCCAGCTTTACACTAATGTAAATGAAACTGTATTCTGGCTGACTGTTGTGTCACATGAAAACAAACCTAAGATAAATCCAACTTTACAGTCATGAACCTTCACTAAGAACAGCTGAAGCTGAGCACTAAAATCCTTGGCATTTTATCTACCTCGATCTGAACACAGGTCCCACACTTAAGACACCCACTGCCCCAAAAGGACCACTGTGTAAGGTAAAAGGCTGAAAAGAGCATGCTTTTCATGCAAAATGGTACACTGAGTCAAAACGTTCTACCCCTCACATTTTGAAAAGGAGAAAACATCAATCTTGTCCTATCGCAAACAAAACACTAGGTATCAAATGTCAAATTTACTCAATTTTAACATTCCCCTTGGGAAAACATTTCAGGTTTCTTAGTTGCTTAAGTATGAATAAATCAACCTTGCATACTCCTTTACATTACTTTGACGTGTATTCATCTCCTTGTTGCTTTCTTCCCATCCTTCCTGTTTTTTTCCTGTGCAACTCCTGCACCTGTTTTTCCCACCTACATATGGTTTTTCTGAACTTGAGCATTTTAGGTGTCTGTCTTAGCCAGTTGCATATTCTGCTATGTTCCTTTGCTCACTGCAACGTACTGTGTTACATCTTGCTGCTCTTACGTTCTGCATTAGCTTTTGCATCCTCCCTTTCTTCTTTCAAGAGCCCCTCTTGGTCCAGCCACTGCCTACTTTGCAGCCTTTGGTGTCTGCTTTCTCCAGCTCTTACCAGCATCCATACTCACCAGATCCTGAAAAACACTCCCTGACAAATTCTGGGAAAAACACGTATCTTTAGCAGTCTCCAATGGGAATATGTTGAAATGGTTCTGCTTCTGTCCCTTTTGGCTGGAAGTCACTGTTACTTAATGAGCCCAGCTCCACCTTTTTGGTCTGCAAGCTTGAGACATAACTGATTTAGAAGACTACAATTTTATTGATTAAGAGAGACATTACCAACTAATATTCTAATTAACTAATAAGCACACAAATGTGACTAATTTACGATATAAATTTTCACTCTATTACAAAGCTATCATCACAAATCTTATGAATGACATACTTTAAATTTTACTATCCTTTCCCCTCCATACCACATCGTACTAGGGTGCATGCCTATGCTTTGTTCTTCTACACCAAGTCTTCTGGACATGGATCTGGTGGAGAGTCCAGTGGCTTATCCAAAGAGGCTGGTTCATGTCCTGATGGGCTTGCACATGCCAGTCAGCTTCATTACTGTCTGTGGGCATCTCCACTCATACTGTTGGAGCAGACATTTCCTTCATTCTTTAATGGATCCTAATCTTTCCTCCCTTGTTTTTCCCCTGTGGCTGGAAGAACTTTTTCACTGCCCTTGTACCCTCCCTTTGTGTACCTAAATTCCCCTCAAAGAAACAACCTGCCTTAAATTACTTTTAACACATTGGTCGTGACTCTGTTAATCCATACCCAAAGATGCTGTCCTGATGTCTTTACCATGGCAGTCATGGTCTTTGCACAGTATAACAGATATGGTTGCTTAGGTGCAAGTTGCCTTGCAAACCTCTGCATGCTAGGTATTGGGTTCATATTGGAAAGACTGTTTTCCTTGTAATCTTTGCAGGACAAATCATTCTAGGTATGGGTCGATTGCTTTACTTAGTTCCACTTAAGCATAAGGAGTTTGTTATCTCTTGCCTTTCAGCAGTTCTTACCAGACTCCGGTCCCTCGTAAAAACTTTAGCTAGTTACAAGGCCTTGTGCTCCAGCAGTAACTCTTGGTCCAAGAGAAAAAATAAAGCAAGGTAAAGCACCTGCAGGAGTCTCAGTGGTGCTGCTGATGGCTCTGCAGTCAAGGTGCCGAAATCTCACACGCACACATTCCTCGAGGATCATTTCTAAAGGAAATCTATCCTTCCTACAGACTTCCTGATCTCAGGAAGTCACACTTGTAAACAACGTCTTTTTCCTGTTATTTTGTTAAAAATTGAGAACAAGCAAGCAAACTCAGGCGGGTGCTGGAAGATGAAAACTTCAGGAAGAGTTCGCCCGCCCGGAAGGCCACCCGGTCCCCATGAAGGCAGGCAAGGGCACACTGAGAAGGCGCCCGCCTCTGAAGCGCAGGCCGCCCAACTGCTCGGCTGTGCTGCCACCTTGTGGGAAAGCCGCCGCCGCCACCACCACCGCTCTCCCGAGCCGCGTTCCGCTGCCCAGCCGCCGGGGAAAAGGCTGCCGGCGGCGACAGCCCAGGGGAGCCCGCGGGCTGCGGCCCCGAGGACTGCCCAACCGCCTCCCGCTCCTTCCGGAAGCACTCTAGAGGCGGGCCCCGGTGCCGGTTGACCCTCTTCCGAGGGGCGAGATCCGGAGGGGAGCGGCCTGTGGAGGCGCGGCGCCCGACTCTTCACACCCCGTACCGGCCGGGAAGCGGCCTCAGCGCCGGAGGACCGGGACCGGGACCGGGACCGGGACAGGGGCCTCCCGCCTCATTGAGCGAAACCGAAAGCAACACAACTTCCCTCGCGGCTCGCCGTTACCGCCCTGCGCTCCTCTAGCCAATGGGCACCAGCGCGGCACGCCGTAGGCCAATGAAAGGCTTCGCTGCGTCCTAGTCCTGGCCCCATCAACCAATGAGCGCGCTACTCCCCTGCCCGCCGTTTCCCACCCGCCCAATGAGAGCCAGGCGCGAGGCGGGTCCTCGCGGCGGTGGTTGGAGGGTGGGCTGAGGCGGGGGCGGGGGGAAGATGGCGGTGGCGTCGCCGGGGAAATGGAGCCTCGGCCCCCGTCAGGTGGGCGCCGGCGGTAGCGCGCGGGCCGTGAGGGGTGCAGAGGCGCGCCCCCTCTTCGTCGAGGGCTCCATCGTCAGGATCTTCATGGAGAACTTTCTGTAAGTGCGCGGTCGGTGCTTCCTCATTCCCGGTTGCGGAGGCCGAGCGGCCGCCATTGGCCGCGGGGCGCCTGCGGGCGCGGGGACTCCCCGCCGTGTCGGGGGCCGGTGGTTACCCTGGGCGCCCGCGGCTTCCCCCGGCCCTGTTTTAAAGCGGGGGCGGGGCGGGGGAGCCGGCAGTTAAGTCGGGACGGCCAAACCTGGAGGAGGGACGCTGTCGTGCACGGAGCGGGGAGTCGCCCTCTGTGAAACGGATGGCCTTGGTAAGGGCTTGGATACCGAGGTGAGTCGGGGCTGGAAGAGGGAGTGCGTGACACGTTTTTTTTTCCATGGAAGGCGATGATTTGCTGAGAGCAGGGAGAGGACCTGCTATGTGGATTGCGAGTCCGGTGGGTTCTTGGTGCGATGTCACGTCCCTGGGGGTGTGGTCCTCAATGGTGGTCCTGTTGGCCATTCTTCCCCTACGGTGGTGGTTCCTGTTTTCTGTGTCAACCTCTGCGTGTTTTGTGTTTTGGTTTTTTTTATCCCTGTTAGGTGATTGTCAAGCAGTGGAGGAGGGGAGAGTGCAGCAGATGTTCACAGGGCAGCAGGGACAGGCCTCGGGAACCATTAGGATAAAGTGTGATGTTACCTTTTGCAGGCTATTTCCAGTTTCTGTGTATTGGGAATACCATTCTTTTTGGAGCTATTATAGTTACTAGTAGAAGTTTTCAGACCGTTTTCTTCATGCTGGTGTGCTAATAGCTCCATGTCAGCCTTGAAAACAGTTCTGACTGGCATAGTTCATGGGTCATGCTACAGGTGTCAAATGAAGCTTCAGCATGAAGGGTTCAAATACCTTCTCTTCCAGAAGTACATGGATTATCCTATTGTCTTATCATTAGCTGTTTTCTGTTTCTTCTTTGGTGTTAGTGCCTCAGTTCCTCTCTCTGTGTTTGGTATAGTGCAGGAATAGCATCAAATGGTGGAGTTCATTATAAATTTGGATGTTACTAATCATACCAATATTAATAGCTTGTCTTGAATTTAGATGCTAGGGCTTAGTCTCTTCCTGTAGTTGCTATTGCAGTAGGCATGCTGGATACACACAATGAAAGATGTCTGATACAATGTAAAAAAAAAAAAAAAGTATCACTGATAACAGGGTAATGTTTTTTTGTTCTTGTAACTCAAGAAAGCTACTGTATGATGTATCCATATGGAGTTATGCAGAAGAAAGGGGTGTGAACCTTAGGAAATTCAACAAGGCCAAGTGCAAGGTCTTGCACCTGCGTCACAGCAATCCCAAACACAAACACAGGTTGGGTAGAGAATGGATTGACAGCAGCCCTGAGGGGAAGGACTTGGGGGTGTTGATGGATGAGAAGCTCAACATGAGCTGGCATGTGTACTGGCAGCCCAGAAAGATGTTTGTATCCTGGGCTGCATCAAAAGCATCATGGCCAGCAGATCAAGGAAGGTGATTCTGCCCCTCTGCTCTGGTGAGGCCCCTCCTGAAGTAGCACATCCAGCTCTGGGGCCCCCAACATAAGAAGGACATGGACCTGTGTGAGTGGGTCCAGAGGAAGGCTGTGAAGATCATCAGACGGCTGGAGCACCTCTCCTGTGAGGACAGACTGAGAGAGTTGGGGTTGTTCAGCCCGGAGAAGGCTCCAGGGAGACCTTATAGCAGGCTTCCGGTACCTAAAGGGGGCCTACAGGAAAGGTGGGGAGGGACTCTGTCAGGGAGTGTAGTGGTAGGACGAAGGGTAATGGTTTTAAACTGAAAGAAGGTATGTTTTGATTAGGTATTAGGAAGAAATTCTTTAGCGTGAGGGTGCTGAGATTGTATCAGGTGGTCCGGGGAAGTTGTGGAGGCTCCATCCCTGGAAGTGTTCAAGGCCAGGCTGGATGGGGCTTTGAGCAACCTGGTCTAGTGGGAGGTGTCCCTGCCCATGGCAGGGGTGTTGGAACAAGTTGATCTTTAAGGTCCCTTCCAACTCTGACCATTCTATGATTCTATCATTCTTGCAGAGCTTAAGACCCAAGTACATTATATGGGTTAGATGAGCGGAATCTCCTTCTATGACTGCAGTGCAGCATCCAGCTGGAATTAAATGTGGCAGACTTGACTGAATTAACTCAGTTTTCCTTCTGTCTTTTTTTTTTTCAATATGTGAAATAATATGATAGCCTAGTAAGGTCAGTAGAAATTGTCATTATGTGACTGGGTTTTATTCTTTATAATCGTTTGTTTTGAAGAAAGTTATTGTAAGTATTCAGGCTGGTAGGAATGTATTCCCCAGTGTTTTATTGCAGTGTTAGATTTCACTGAGGTTTTTTACAAAACAGTATTGGAGGTTTGAGGCTAGATTTGGTAAAATTATGTCATATGTAATATTATCATGAAATGTTTTTAAGCAAGTAAATTTTTTTCAAAGTGAGATAGTATTTATAAGGGAAAAGGTTCCCTTATATAGGTTCCCCTATTTATAAGGTTAAAAAAATTACTATGTTTTCCAGAACATATGATGTTTGTGAAGTACATCCAGGACCTAATCTGAACATGATTGTAGGTGCTAATGGAACAGGAAAGTCAAGCATTGTTTGTGCCATCTGCCTGGGACTGGCTGGAAAACCTTCTTTCATAGGCCGAGCTGATAAGGTAACTATGAACTCTTGGAATTTTCATGTTTAATCTGAATTTCATTAAGAGCCCTGTGCAGCCAAGGAGGGGGAAAAAGACTGTCTTCCTTGATTTGCTTTATTTTTATAAAAAGTAAGTTGACCGAATTGTAGAATAACCTGGTCCAGAGACAAAGGCTTTTATCAAAAGGATTTTGCCTTACTTGACTTTGTTGGCTTGGCTGGATTATGAAATGGCAACACCTGAATTGTACTAGAACCTGAGTAGACTAGAGGTTATATTTCAAGATGTCTAAGCCTCCACAGTGGGGGAGAAAAACACCACCTGGTGCATAAATAACATTTGATTAGAAATACCAACTAAATGAGAAATTAAAAAAAAAAAGTCTAACAATTTTCCAGGCATATAGAAACTCTAGAAACAATATATCCTTAATGTGTCTGAGAATTTATCTAAAAGCATGGAGCCACTGGTCTTTCATTTAAATGAATGTTGGATTGTTTTGGGTTGTACTACTATTATTTTCATTTTTTTGCTCCCAAGAGATCATGTGTTGACATAGTAGGAAGTTTGTATTGTCAGATTTTTAACTTTTGCTTTCTTGGAAATTCTGGTTGGATGGAGTATATTTCAGTAGATTTCTGGAGTACTGAATCTGGGTGCCTAAATGATTGTACATATTCTCTGGTTGCAACTCAGTCTTAGGCAAATGTAAATAAGGAAATTGACTGCATGGCAGCACTGCATGTTGCTATTTTCATTGGCTTTTTGTGTTTATATATAGTTTTTTATATTGTTAGAATTGGCAGTTCTGCTGTTACAGATATTTAGCAGTGTCCTTCATTTGTATTGCTTTTGTTCCCTGAGTTCATGAGAATTTCTTCGTTTCTGTGGATCTGCTGATTTTAATTTGTTCAGTTTTGGAGGTTGAAATTGTTAACCTGGGGAAGAAGTTCTAATGCTACTAGTTGATAAGGAAGATAATAGTGCCTTCCTTTAATTTTATGTAATATACAGCCAAAATAAATTCTAGGTTTTAATTGTAAGCTTTCAAAAAATATCCCATTATAGCAACTCTATTATACAAATACATATTTTTGTAATAGATTACATTTTAATACACTGTTATTTTACGGTAATAATTTCTGTAATTAATTTTGTAGGTTGGTCTCTTTGTAAAGCAGGGGTGCCTGAAAGGTGTAGTAGAAATTGAACTGTAAGTAGTAAAATTGTATTTTCTCATCCATTTTTAATTAGATTATTTCCCTACATAGTCATTCACAAAGTTGTGAATAAAAATCTGGTGTACAGAGGTCTGTCTTTAAGCTGATGATTTACTTTTTTTTTTTAACCCAGATTTTGACATTTTAAGGTTAAATAATTACAACATAAGAAATAAGCAATCATGGCTGGTCTTGATTTCACTTTCTGAAGCATTTTACCTTGTCTTGATGTACAAAGAATATATAGATAAAGTTTGTATATGGTGTGTTTAGCTTTTGATTGCATTTAAGGTTCAGATGATTCAGGTACAGTCAGTTCTGCCGTCATGATGTAGTGTTTGGAAATTATTTTTAAAGAAGAAAAAAGAAACAACTAGATGTTCTGCCTTCACTGCCTTATGCTGATACTGCTGGTATGAGGGACTCCTCTACATTCTTACTGAAAACACTGCATACTGAAACAGAAGAATAAAT
>KZ505748.1:998045-1052255 GCA_002844005.1 Limosa lapponica baueri | reverse complement strand
GTAGTTTTGATAAGCCTCAGCCTGATCTGTTTTTCTGAACTAAATAGAACAGATCAGATTTGTATACAAAGAAAATTGTGTACAGGCAAAAAGATATACTGGAGCAAGACTTTGAAAAATTCCTGCCCACTTTCATTCTTGTGGGAGTAATCGAGTAAGACGTTCTTTGGAGACTGGTCAAGCAATGGGTCAGGAGGTAGGATGTGCTTTGGGTAGGCGGTGTGATTGTTTCAACACAGACACATCCCAATGTTACCTGAAAGTCTGAAGAGAGACTTGCAGAATGTGAAGACTTAACATTTCTACTGTAGTGGTTGCAATGTAATCCAGTCTGTCTAATTGGTAGACAGTACTTAAATGCAACACCTAGGGTGAGAGAGCAATGATGCAGGAGATTGCTTTTTGACAGGAATTTTAAAATTTCAGTTCTAGAAGCAAGCACTGTCTTGGTTGAATTTGGCCCTTGGATTGTAATTAAAATCAAGAGTTATAGTAGTAAAATGTCCTTAATTTTATAAAAGAAAGGAGCATGGCTTTGTAGGCCTTTTGAAGGAAGTCTGGCATGTTATAAAAAGGTGGGTACTTGGGAGGAAGTAATCATGCAGTCTGCAAGAAGTAGTCTCTTATCGCTATGGCACTTAGAAGCTGTTGGATTACTTCTACTTTGAGCTCTATGCTTAAGTCTGCTAAGATACACGGCCTCCAAACTGTTATGAGCCCTTCTCTTTCATCTTTAACAATATGCTGACTGAACAGACACTGGTCAATTTCTAAATCAAAATGGTGACCACAATTTCACGAGTTTATGACTGTGTCATTGCTCATTTGTTATTGATGGACCTTAACCAGGCTAAATTTTTGAAGATAACTGTTGAGCTAGAGAACCTGTCTGGACAACTAGTGCATGTTTGCTGTTCTTTAAAAGTAGAAAATGAAAACAAATTAGTATTTTTCATGCTGCATGGTACTATTTTTATTCCCAAATGGAATGTGTATATATATGACTTATTGATGTAGTTCTGTACACTAATATTTTTTTACTTTAAAGGCATAGCATTACAGTGCACCTCCTGCATACAGTACTAAATGTCATATAAAAATACATTTTATATAACTATTCACATCTGTAACAATTTTTAAATGGTTCATACATTCAGCATGAGTATGTCATTTATGTAAATAACTTCCTCTGAGTTAAGATTTGCAGGTATTCTTGATGTTTGCCATGTGAGATTAATTAATCACTGAAGTACGGGATGTTTTCTGAAATGTGAAATGTGAATCTGCTGCTACTGTCCAGTTAATATATATTAAATGTTTAGATATCTTATAGTTTGAATGCCATAACTCTAACATACTTTGACACTTGGTAACCTTTGCATACCCTCAAAAGTGTAAACACTTCTTTTTATTCATCAGGTCTAAGGCACCTGACAATATCATTATCACACGTGAGATTCAAGTGGTGAACAACACATCAGCATGGTTTATCAACAGAAAGCCAGCAACCCTGAAAATGGTAGAAGAGCAGATTGCAGCCTTAAACATTCAGGTGGACAATTTGTGCCAGTTTCTTCCTCAGGTATGAATGAATTTTGAAAGACAGTGGGTGCAAATGGATTGATGTGTTTTGAGAGGGTTTTGTTGCTTCTTAGCTTTTGTAGCACTTCAGTGATTTAATGGGACTGCAAAAAGAATGAGAGGGATGAGGTAGCCCTACTGGTGTGATAGTGAGAGAAAGGATGAACTGTGTGACCTTTAAGGCTCACTGATTGGATGATGTTGTACCTGCTGTCAGTTGACACCGAAAGGAAAGCTGCTGATGTTCCTCATGTTGGTGTTTGAGTAGCAGCACTAACAGTGGTATCTCTTGGTCCTGTCTGTGCTGCTGTATGGATGTTCTTAAACAACAAATCTGTAGGGAAGTTTTTATAAGGTCTTGAGATCTGCCACTGTCTCTGTACCTTTACTTGCATGGTTCCTGTAGTTATGCATCCCTGACTTTCCCAGTCAATCCCTACATGCATTTTTCTCTGGTTATATTCAGTCAGTTCCTCCTGATTGGATCTTGTACTTGGTAAGCAAAGGGAAAGAGTTTCCTGGATTTTGTCCTCCAAAAAACAGAGCAATCCTACTAAATGACTCCGCAGTTGCGACAGAGACTGCTACTAGAGCCTTTTCGGTAACGTCTGTGGCTCAGCAATTTCTTGAGCAACAGCGTAGGACTTAAATTATGTAGGATCGAGTTATGTAAGTGTAAAATATCCTGGTGGAAAATATATAAAAATATCTAAATCCATGCTCAGGTATGTCAGGATTTCTGTGCAGATAACAAAGCTGCCTCACAGTTCCACCTTAAAAAAAAAAAAAAAAGCTATGGCAGGTTCCTTCCTAAGACCTTCCCAGTCCATGTGGATTGTCAGGGATGGTAGTAAAGAAAACCTTATCAGAGCCTAGCTCACCATGGGTTTATTTTTCTATTTGAGGAAAATAGCATTCAAGAAGACATGCTGAAAAACATGAAGATTTAGAAAGCTAATATTGTGGAAACAAATATTCGGAGCAGGGGGCTTCATTTACATACATATTCACAATATTTATTTAGAGTAGAACTTCCTGCATGCTCTACCAACATAACTTTTCTATTTAAAACAGCTTTTTTTCTGTAGTACATAAATGTCACTTCAGTGAATATTACTGTGTTGAAAGTTTTGGTTTATTTGCTCTCTGCCACTGCAGCAATGGCAAACACACCTTTCACTCCAGTCTTTGTTTTGAGCTCTTAGACAGCAGCAGTGCTTTCTGATACCCTTGGTTGCCAACCTTAGTATTAACTTCTACATTGCTTAACTTTTGAATTAATCATAGCATTTCTGCTGGGAAGGTGTAGCCTCAGCAGCCTGAGAACCAACATTAAGGATACAGTGGAATAAAAACTTGAATTGTACTAAACTGTCTTGTTCAGAAGAATGTTAGCCAATTAAAAAATAACGAACTAACCCATGTCTTCAACAGCTACCCTCAAAAACTGTCAAATAGCCAAGAACAGCTAAGATTTAAGCTTAAATAATTCCAGAACAGCGCCAAGAAAACCATGTATGAACACTTAAAAGTGTTTAGGAGGGTTTTGTTGCTAGTCTGAGATACGGTCCTATGCCAGTGAAGTTAAGCATAGGATGGCTAAGTCAGGTGGTGTTCATGAGAAGTAAGTTACAGTATTTAAATCTAGTATTACTGTATTATTTAAATCCAGTATTACTGTCTAGCACTCTTCTAACTAGTATGATATTTTTGTAACTGTTTTTTTATTTTGTAGGACAAAGTTGGAGAATTTGCAAAACTGAGTAAGATTGAGTTGCTTGAAGCCACTGAAAAATCCATTGGTCCTCCAGAAATGTACCAATTTCACTGTGAACTGAAAAACTTCAGAGAAAAAGAAAGAGAACTGGAGGTAAACATGCACATTATAGAGACAGAAGGGAGTGACTATAGGCAAATTAGCATGATGAAATGTAATATAAGGTCTTACAGAATTAGAAGGTGGTATTTATTTACAAAGTCTGTGGTAAGTTGATTTTACAAAATCATGCTCATCTTCTCCCAGAATTTATTCACTCCAACACTCACGTGCTTGTAAGCACAAAGACACATGTGCTAGTGGTGTGGACACTGAGGACAAGGGATGCCAGTTGTCAAGTACTTATCACTTCTCTGGGGTTCTTGACTGGCAACAACTTTTCTGGACTGGTCTTTTATGCCTTTTGGAAGTCATCAGCTGTTTTAGGGTGGTCCTTTGCTTTAATCTTGCTGACTTCAACTTCCATAAATTATGGACAATATTGTTGCCTGCTACCTGTTTTTCCTGGTTTGGAATATTAACAGGCAAGGAGGAGAAGGGAGAGTGTATGCAATAAGCTGCAGCCTTGTTGCCATTATCATTTAAGAACGCAGGATCTTTCCCTGACAGTTACTCGTACCCTGATTTTACCAGAGCGCAGGCTTAATGATCTTTGCAGAAATAATGTAATCCTTGCTATTACTGCTATTACTGGCAACGGTGTCTTGGGCACAGCATTCTGGGAACAGTGTCTGTTGTTAGCCATGCAGGCCATTCATTTAATCAGTTGTTCTGCTGTTTCTTCTTGTGCTTGTGTGCACACATGTATTTCATACGTACTACATTCACTTACCAACCTTAGTGTTTCTGCTGCAAATCTTTATAAGATCTTTCACAAACATTTTCCTACTTGTAGTTATCAAAAGCAGTTATGGTGGTTTAGAAATGTCTAGATTAACGGAGGCTTGAGCTGTAGGGAGTAATTTACTGAGAAAATAAAAAAAAAAAATTCTTCAGATTAAAATTTCTCTTTAAATTAGATTTGTTTTCAAAGAAAGTATGTGATAAACATACTTGAAAAAAGCTGGAAAACTATTTCTAGTTGGGTTGTTCCTGTCTAATTAATGCTGTACTAAAATTCCTCTCTAGTGGCAAATTTCTGCTTTAACATACAGGTGAGGTGCAGACTATTTCTGAAAATAGTTTTCACAAAGTAGATACTGTAAAACACGAAAATGTATATTCTTACAGAACTTGTGCAGAGAGAAAGCTAACTCTTTGGAGAAAATGAGACAGAGGATTGAACGATACAAACAAGATGTTGAGAGATATCATGAGCGCAAGCGCCATCTAGACTTAATTGAGATGCTTGAGAGGAAAAGGCCATGGGTGGTAAGTTTTTGTTTTCTTTTCAGTGTTTTTTTTTCTTACCTAACTTATTTTTTCCTAATACTGCAATATTAAAAATATTGCCAAAAGTTTCTTTAAAAGTAATTTGACCAGAGTAACTTGAGCATCATTACAGTTGCTTGGCAATACTGTTCTGGGCCTAATTTTGATCAGAGGTTTGCTTGCATAAGTAGCTGGGCTGAAGAAGCTGGTTGAGAAGTAACTTAACTAGTTACTGCCCATTTAGGAAAGCCAGTAATATGGGCCAAGAGTAGTGCTCCTTTTATTTCTTGCAGGCACAACTGGCTTTGTTTAAGCTGTGCCTAGCCAGTTCCACTTGCTTCTTCCAGCTGTAACTTTTTTTTTTGTTTTTAACAGAACGTGGTTTTTGGGCGCTTTAGTGTTGGTGGTTGTTTTTCTTTTTTTACAGGTTGCCTTCCCCCTTTGCTAATTTTAATTTTTTTAGTTGAGGTTTGGTGTGCATGACAAACCATGGTGAATATAGATTGCCAGTCTCAAAAGTGTTGGAATTTGGAAAGATGGACATTTTAGACAAATTTAACAAATTTAAAAGAGCCTAGTATCAAGGAAAGGTCACTTATACAAAGCAAAATAAGTCTTTCTGAACAGTACTTTGATCATTGTAGTTTAGTTTAATGTTGAATGGTCAGTCAGATTAAATTATTTATAAACAGTTTAAGTGATGTGGATTTTATTATATTGAAGCAAGATGTCGTTTGTCTTGTTTGCAAGCTTTATAGAATTAAATACAGATACATCTTATGAAAACTTATATGTAGTATTTGTGGAGGATGCAGGAAACTTTTGTAAAGTATTTTGCAGATAACAAAGTCTCACATGGGTATGCAGAGAACTTTATGTGCCTTGCATCATGGAAGAGCAACTGGGTTCAGGGAAGGTACTTTCACTACCTTCAAACCTCTGTGCTAACAGCACAGAGGGATATAAGAGCAGCAATTGAAATAGACAGATGGTGGTAGGTGCTAAGGAGGTGGGCTGTGTGCCTTGTGCTGTTAGGATTGGACTTCTGCACTTGCTGAATGATGCAGATTTTCCCTACTAGATATGGATTAGGCTGGCTTAGTTAAAAAGAAGGGAGAGTTATTTTATTAGGAGAGATGTAGGTCTTGCGTAGTTAATGTAGAATGATACCAGTTGTTCTCTACTCTAGGATATTTGCAGATACAGAACTCTGAAGGCTGGTCAGAAACTGGCAGGGGTAAACTAAGTTAGGAATCTTATCTGCTGTCTGTTAGACTGCCATCCATAAGTTTGAGAACAGTGCTTTTATTTACGTGTTTCTTAAGCAAATTTAGACAGGCTTCTTCACACCTTACTCTTTCACTGCTATCTTCTAGGCAGTTTGCATTGCTGAGTATATTAAGTACTTTTGGTCAGTGCACTCAGTTTGGAGAAATTTGACTTTTTGGCCACTGAATCCATAGAAAAAACAGTGTGTTTTGACACCTGCATTAAGTTCCAATTTGTAGTACAGAATCAGTAGTGTGTAGCAGATTGTTTACCAGAAGTCACTTGCCTGTGGATAATCTAGAGGTGAAACCCAAGGGTCATCAACATAACTGTTTTACTAGGTAGAAGATATTTGACCTACAGGCTACAACAAAATTTCACATTCCATTGTGATCTTCAATGTACAAGATAGTTGCTGTTTTGTGATTTGTCAAATCCTTCTCATAGATCTCTTGGTATCTTCCTGTATTTCAAAATACCAAGCTCTATTGAAAAGAAAAAATGCATTCTCTTAGAAGATCATATTTCTTTGTCATCTGACCTAGCACTGTTTAATCCTAAGAATAGACATTTTTTGATGTCTTAAAATTGGGTTCACCAAAGTTGAGAGTAGCATGGGAGTTTATTCTTCCTTCTGTGCATCTTTCCCTTCCCCCATTCTCCTCAAAAGGTAGGTTTCTACTTGTGGAAAAAACTTGCCTAACTGTTTAGAATTGCCACTGTAACAAAAGAGAATAGCTAGGTGAGCCTCCAAAATAACCAGGAAGCAGATGTATAAACACTGCAGTATATTACGAAATGGAGAAGACAGCCTGAAAACAGATCAACTGAAATAACATGCTAGATGGTCTCTTGGTTCCAATGGAAAAGAGGAAGTCTAGGGCTGAACTTGTTTTACTGTTTGAACACTGGAGAACTGCATTTTTATTCTGAAGATTCTGCTGATCTTCACCTGAGGAACATTTTTCTAGTCAAGTGTTTTTTCTAGTCAATGCCATCTGCTTCTGTATGTGGAGGATTATACACCATTTTTATATATGTCTATGTCTATTAGGCTTTTGAGCATCTGCTTTAAATTCCATGAAATGACAACGTGAAAGATTTGGACTCAAAGATGTAGGGGACGTTTTATGTTCTTGTGTGTACCTTAATGGAACTTCCATCAAATGTTTGTGTCATCTACAATCAGTGAGCAGATTTAAGGAGCTACAGGTTTTTTTGACATAGCCCTTCTTTTGTAGGGTTTTAAAAAAAAGGGGTTTCTTACCCCTCAAAGCTTAAGCTTAAGGTAATACGGAATACCATAAGGTATACTGTTCTAAGGTAGTATAGCAGCAGGAGGTGCTATTCCTCCTACTGTAAATTTCCTGAAAACACGTAATTCTGAAAACATGTTTTCACCAAGCTGTAGCTGTTCTTCTTTTCCTCCTTTTCCATTCACAATAGAGAAAAGCTTTGTTATGTAGTTTAGGCAAAAATATCTCTTGGGAGGGATGGAATCCTTTGGAAGTTCTGCAGATCTTTAGCTAAATGCGTAATTGCAAGCATCAAGGTTATCTGCTTATAGGTTACTAAAATACAGAGGTCTACTGCGAGTCAGGTTTTCTTAAAGTGATAAAGAGATTTGCTGTATAACAAACGTGTCATGACAATTTCTTGGGAAACTTGCCTGTACTTTGTACCTGAAAAAATGAGGTGTAGTTGTATGTGTGTACGTTTGCCTCAACCTTGAAATATAATACCTTATTTAGAGAAGAGCTAAATGTTGAGCTTATTCTATCAGCTAAGTGGAAGTACAGTTGTTTTACCTCTGTAACTTTGTAATGGTGGCTAGTGATCATACTCCACATCATAGAATTACAGCAGCTTTCTTCAAATACTTTTTGGCTTTCTGAAAAGGATTCTATGAAGAAAGAATTTGGTTTTAATAGCCTAAGTTGATTTATTTGTGATTAATTGTGTGTGTTGACAAGCTGGGTAATTAAATAACTAACTAGGAAAAAGTGGTTGCAGATAAAGCAAAGTTTGTTGTGAGGTTATCTTTATTATGTTTTTAATCCTCCAAAGTTTGGAATAATCCAGATACGTACTGTAAACCAGGAGCTCTCTTTAGTGCCTGGCAAATCCAACAGTTTTCCCTTCCTGTGCAATGTACATATAACTATTCCTCCTCCTTCTGGTCCTCTGAGCATCTTTTTTTTTCTCATGAACCCTTAACAGTCATTGAAACTTACGTTCTTTTTTTTTTGTTTTGTTTTGCTTGTTTGTTTTCTTTTTCTTTTGGAGCGTTTTGTTCTGGTTTTGGGGAGTTTTTATTCTTTTTTTTTTTTCTTCCCCCCAGAGTGCATAACACAAAAAAAATCACAAGTAGTGATTCCTTCAGCCTAAATCCCAACTTCTTGGAGTGGATAGTCTCGGCCACCACGCAATTTACCATCTCTTCCTTCTCAGGAATGCATCTCCAGTTAAACTCCTTAGATAGTGACTTCGCTGGTATTTGTGGTATATGTTTCCAAAGTTCTGTTTCGCTCTGTCTCTCTCCTTAGTTTACTTCAGGGTTATGTCTGTTACCGGCTCTGATCTGTCCAGCTCCTTCCTTTTTTTTCTCCTGAAGTTTTCTGTGGTTATTTGCTTCTTAGCTTGAGGACTTTGCCTAAGTAGTGCTCAAACTATGGACAGAAGGGGCTAACGAATTACTTTTTCCACACTGGTCCCAGATGGTCTTAGAGGCAAGGTAATTGCAGACAAATTGGTTGTTTCTTCTGCTCCTTAAACTGCATGTTATTTAAGAAGCATTAAATGTGCTTTTTCACTGGAGACTAAATGATCCCTACATCTCCGAGTCATAGTGACTAGTAACAGGAGGATTACTTAAGTAGTTGCTCTAATGTTAGCTTCTGAATGAGACTTTTTTTCTCCTAAAACTCATGTACAATTCAATAAAATATTAGAGCAGTATTAAACTACTGGAGCAGAAGACAAAAGTCTTTAATTGCTTTACTTCCAAGGAATATGAAAATGTTCGTCAGCAGCATGAGGATGTGAAACAAAGCCGAGACCAAGCCAAGGAAGAACTGAAGAATCTGAAAGAATTGCAGTCCCCAGTAACAAAAAAAATCCAAGAAACTGAAGAACATTTTAAGAGTCTGGATGTGAAAATCAGAGATAAGGTAAGCATTCTAAGTTCTCGGTTAATGTATGTAATATTTCAGGTGTTCCGTGTTCAGCCTTGGAAAGTGTAAACCAATAGCCTCTTTCTTTCTAGTGTGCCATAATGATGTGTTTCAGAAGAAATTTCTCTGAAATACTCGTGCCCTCAGCTCTCACTGTCTTCTCCACGTCTCTGTTCCATTAAAAGCACTAATATTCAAAGAATACATTTCTTATTAAACCTTCAGTAGCAACTCTGAAAGTCCACTGTCTTGGTATTATAAGAGTAAGCAAACTTTATAATTCTCTTCATAGAACCTTCAAAATCTTCAGGGATATAATTTGACAGTTTCCCTAAATTAGATACTTACATTGAATTAGTTGCCGGTTTTCACCTGTTCTATAGTTCAGGTTTGTGGATGCTCTGTTTATCATCTTAAAAAGTAGCCAGTTTAGTAGTTAATTTAAGGTAAATTACAACTTTTCTGGCCTAAAAGCATTCCTCTAATATTTAACCTTTCATAAGTAGAGTATGATTTTTTTATTAGACAGTAATCTTCCATCAGCTGTGAATACTTTTATGCATGAGAGAATTAATGGTAAACCTATCTATGCCTTTCAGCTTGATACCTGTTTTTTCAATAGCTGCTCTCTCTGAGGATATGGAAAATTACTTTTTCGATAGCACAAATAAGAAAGTACTGTAATTTTTTGCAGGAATTTAACTAGCATGCACTATTCAGGCTGCATGTGCTATCATTGCATGCATAGGCTGCACAAATTTTTAGTGGATAACCAAAGTTAAATGATACCATGAGAATGTTTGCTGTAGTGAGCTCTGTTTGAAGGTAACTGATCGGATCCAAGAACTTGGTGTGGAGACACACGTGACACCTGTAGAAGACTGCTGTAATGAAGCATCTTGCAGAATCATGGTCTGAAACTTCAGTGGCATTTAGCGCACTGTGAGTCAATGCACTGTCCATGTGCTTTCTTGAAACAAACACACACACGCCCTTCCCCCTAAAGAAACACACCCCCCCCCCCCCACTTCTGTTTTTCTTGTGATGTAAACTATACCAGGCAATACTATTTACCCAAGTACATTATTATTATTATTAAGAAAGCCCTTTGCTAAATGTATTATTTGAATTTTGTGCTTAACAGCACTGCAAGTGTTTATTATGCTCTGATTCAAAATGCCTTAATGTTTAAAAACGTTGCGGTTTTATTGAAGTGGGCTTTTTTGGGGTGTGGTTGGGGTTTTTTTTTGTTTGTTTTGTGGTGTTTTGTTGTTTAAGACCTAAGTGTACTTCCTTAGAGGAATGTTAACAGCTTGAACCTTGAAATTAATTTTCATAATGCAGTAAGGGCCTTCATGTTTGTGAAGTGCTAAGCTTTGTTTTCACTGCTTGGTATTATCCTGCTAGGTTTTACTCGTATCTTTCATTTCAATTGATGTTATACTAATATATTTTTTCAAACAGGAAAGAATTCTACTGAACCATTGCTATCCCAGTTCTTAGAAGTATTGGGCTATATTCCAATAAAAGTTATCCTCTTTTGGTGTGATTTATAGTCTATATGAGAAACCTAGGACAAAACAGCATTTTAGTTTTAACTTGCAGGGAGCACGCTCAGTATAGGCTATTTGCTACAGGGCTGTGAAAGAATAACTTGGGGGGATGTACTAGCTGACTAACAGTCTTGAATCAACATATTTTTATGCTCAGTCTAAACTTGCAGAGTACAGCTTTCACATACTAAAGATTCACAAGGTTAACTGAAGTGGTGTTTAATTTGGGCCCAGAGAATGAGTTCGGTGTATTTTCTTCTACAGTATTCCAGAAGCCAAAAAGATGGGGAAAAAGGAAAGATGCTATATTTGAAATAAATAACTTATAGAAGACTTACTGAGATATTCTAATACTGCTTTCCAGACATTACTTGCCATTATTTTGATTGTCACATATAGCTGATACTATGCTGTATAATATAATAATGAGACATTTCTAAGCTTGAGTTTTGTTCTAATATGAAATGATATATCCAAGTCTAATTTGAATGATTAATATTCCATCTTTAAGAAGCCCCCATAGAGTCCAACATAATGGAAAAAGTCTTAGGGAAATACATTATATACCTGGTTATGGCATGAAAAGTTTGTATGACGTCAGAGAAATTAACAAGGTATTAGAGGTGTATTGCTACTTTTTGAACTTTTTTTAACAGTAGCTCATTTTGTGTACTGAAATATGTTTCCCTCCCACATATTTCTGTAGTTGGGTGTGAAGATGAAGTTCTTTTAAAGGAGAATCAGTGCTGCTTGCACTGTCAGGAAGTAGTTTTGACGTAAGGCAAAACCTTAAGGCGTTTAAGTACCTTACCTTAAAATTGCTTAAATTACTCATTCTTTATTAGTTCTTCCCTGTTTTATAGATGCTGCTTGAATTTATTTTAAGTTAGAATTTTATCTTTATAGATGCAAGAATTTGGTGAGCATTTCACAGATAGTTATGCTGTAAGCTAGCAGGAGTTGATTAATGGATGATTCTGCTATAAAAACAGTATAACTTTTTTTTTGGCCCAAAAGTTGTTTTTTTCAAGCCAAATTTCCATTTGGCATTTAGGGAAAGCAGTTTAGCATTTTAAGTCCTCTTTGTCTTAGACACATAGACCTGTAGGGAACGTAATTGTCTTCAGGCTCTTTGGTCCAGGCTTATATCCATTATCAAATAACTGTAATCCTGACTGCTTCTTGAGATCTTGGTGTTGGCTTGAGGATATATATGTGAGAGCAGAGATAAACTATGTATTATGTCTTGTTTGCACTTTGTTGGCAAAAAGCCAGGCGTGGCATTATAGATTTTGCCTGGAAGGAGCTGGACTGAAAGTAAAGGCGGCCCTAAATCTGGGAAGAAATTAATGTATGGAGGCACTGCATGACTATTTTTCTTGTCTCTCTATGTTAAAACCCTTTTAAGGATTTGGTTAGACTAAGAATTCTTAGTAAAGTTTTGTGCTTTGGGTGTGTAGGATGTGTAGATTCTGGGAAAAAAAAATTGACCCTTTTTGTAGGAAGAGATTGATCAAATTGTGTGAGAGAAGCTTAGAAAAGTTTCCGCTTTAGGCTCTTGGAAGTAATTTGAACAGAGTGGACTATCCAACACAATTTTTCTAGCAGTATTTGACAGTAGAAAGAAGTGTGGTGTGGTTGTACCATGAAAACCTTAAAGACAATTACAGTTGTTAATCTGTTCTGCAAGGTAGGTGTATATATAAATTGAATTCCAGTTCCTTACTAGTGTCCTGATTTTGAAAACCTTCAGGATTGTTTTGTGAGTATTTTGTGTCAATTTCCTGAGAGAGCGCTTTCTCTTCAGAGTGCCTGTCTGAGGTCTTTGGAGAGAGCATCATGGAATCAGTAATGCATTACAGTCAACTGCAAGACCAAGATGTATTATTCTATGTTGCCTTCATACAAACAGTTGTAGAGTCAGAGTCTTAAATTTTTATGCATCTTTCAGGTTGTGGGAGGGAAAAGATTCTGCATAATTTTATTTTCTCCAGTCTTGATGTGTCAGCATTTTCAGTGTGACTCGGTTTGTACGAAGACATTTTTTTCCAGCAAGACTGCTGTGCTTATTTGTTTCCATGTCTGCACTGAAATTAACTTACAGTCATTCCATCCTCCTGCAGTGTTCCAGTATTCTGTTTGCACTGTTTGCAGTCTTGAGGGTTCAGGGGAAGAGGAATTAAGTTTGTAGAGAAAGCACAGTACGCTTTCACTGTGTTCAGGACTCAGCTGTACAAGTGTCTGGTCCAGCTGACCTAATAAAACCTGCACTGAGCAGTGGATTGGACTGCATGATGCTCAGAGGTCCCATCCAACCTATATTATTCTACAGCTCCTGTAGAAGCTGAGAGGGATAGAGAAAGAGTAGAGACATGCCTACACATGAGCCAACAAGTTGTCAAGCTCAGTTGAGTAGGATACAGCTTTAGCACAATGCACTTCAGAGATAGAGTGACTTCAACAAGTTCTGTTTTGGCTGTCCTCTGTGTTGGAATTTAGGCTTTTCTTGCTTCAAATATAAGCTTTCTTCAGTAAAGTTAGTTTGAGAAACGAGGCAAGAACATTTTGTAAGTGTAAGGATCCGAATGTAACATTTTAATTGAAATTGAGGATGGAGTTATTTTAATTTCAGATTAGGTTAGGAGACTTCCTCTATCTGTCATGCCTGAATTTCCAGATCTGTAGCTGAATGGTTGTGAACAGTTTGTCTGCCATTCTTGCAGTTCTTCACAAATTGCTGAAAATATATGTTACAGATACAAGTAAGAATAATAAGAATCTGAAGAGTATGACTTTGTCAGTAATAAAAAGTTGAATAAATACTTAGTTATGCATATACAGAATGTTCTTTAAAATATGACTGCCTTTTACAAATATAACTAACTGAACTCGTGACTACCTAATTTAAATATCTTACTGTACGCAGGCTACTGAAATCAAAGACACTTCTCAAAAATGTAAACAGAAGCAAGATGCTTTGGAGATGAAAGATAAACAAGTGAGTCTTGGTATTTGTGACTTTATTGGTGTTTCTTTGCTAATGTATTAATTCAGTACTAGATATAGCATACGATGTATTCAGACAGAATGTTATTTCTTAAATTCTGCAGTAAAACACAGATATGGGGGGATTGTCCGCTCTTCTATTAGCGGAGAGGTAAATTTCTCTGAAGAGGCTGCAAGTGCTTCCACACTTTACTCCCTCCAGTCTTTACGCCTATTAGTCAGACAGGTATTACTAAGGGACAGGTGTATGCTATGTAAAATCAGTTACCTTAATACAGCAAAGAGGAATAGAGAGTGTGTGCATACGTACTATGTATTACTATATATTACTATATATTACAGGCTTTCCTTGAAAAGCTACAGCCTCTATGGTACAGTAATGAACTCAGCATTAAACATGCCTACAAATAATCTATGAGAGAGGCTAGGGTTATTGCTTCTGTTAAGTATACAAGTCCAGCATTTTTAAAAAAGAATATGCAAAGATATGTTGTAAAACAGAACTTCATATAAGTGCCTGGTCAAGAAATTTATAATTTAAATGTATAAGGGTGCAGAGTCAGTGTTACACATTGAGTTTGTGCTATAGGTTTTATGCAATCTTAGGCTAACTTTCAAATATGCTAAGGAAGATCTTAAGCTTTAAGCTTCTGCTTTTGTAAAACTAAAGGACCTTCAAAAATTGATTTCAAGTCTTACTAAATTTTTGCTAAAATGTTCCTAAATCTTAACAAAATCTTGTCAGTTCTTCAGCTGTTACAGGTCTATTGGAACTATAGCAGATTCCTACGGTTTTAGTGCACGGTTACATCAGCATTTAATACCAGTTGCACAGATACCCTAGTTATTTGTTATAGGTTTCATGTACTAAACTCCTCTAATGTTGGAAATACTCAAAATTCTTAGATTGAAGAAATTAATCAGGCTTTGAGAATGAAAAAAGATGAAGAAATGGACAGACAGAGGAAAATACACAACACTCACAAGTTGATAGAAGACTGGAAGAATGAGCTCAGTACAGTGGCAGTCTCGGAGAATCTTCAGCCACAAACTGATGCCATTAATAATGAGCTGAAAAAACTACAAGAAGAAAGGGCAAATATTGATGGTGATATCAGTGATATAAGAGCAGAGAAAATGAACCAAGAGAGGGAAAAGAAAAGTAAGTTACTTGGGGTTTTGTTTCTTGATTATTTTTTTTTCTTTTCTTTTCTTTTTTTTTTTTTAATGACTTTTCATACAGAATCTATTTGTTCTGCTGTAGTGAAATAATTTGACATGTTTACCTCAAGCCTCACAGGTGTATCTTACATATATAGCAGTGTTCTTGTCTGTTATCAGTTTTTATTAAAAGCAACAGAAACTGCTTGCAAAATAGAACAGGAAGATTCAAAAGTGGCAATTGACCTTAAAACTATCCTTCAAATAAATTAGTTTCCTCTGATCTCTAGGTAAGGAGACTACTTTGGCAGTCGAGTTTTTCCTGTTATTAAATGAAGGCGGGTAGTGTTAGCAGGATACAAAAAAACAAACCTGAAGCAACAGCAGTTTGCTTTGAAGATGCACTGTTTAAAATTATCTCTTTGGCAGTATATTAGCTACTGATGCTGCTTTTGTCCTGTCTAGATGAACTTGAGCTAACTTTAATTATAGTAAAGTCCTTTATACTAGCCTAGGATTTACAATTAGTTCTTGCTAAGAAACAAAATCCAAAAATTATAGCTTGGCAGGTCGGGTTTGTTTTATATATTCCTCAGTGAGCATAGTACATTTGTACCTACTTATCTGTCTGGCACTTAACTTGTCATAGAATCCAAGAAGAAACTGAGGTATGGAGAGACCAAGTGACCTAGGGAAGGAGACACTCTATATTTTACCTTGAGAAGCACAGGAAGTACTCAATCTCTGTTTCTCCTGAATAGCATATGCTTTTGCACACAGTCCATTGTCACATATTTGTTTTTCCGCAAGCATGAAATAACACTCAGAGATTACATGTTGCTAGTCCCACTGCCTCTTTCTGTTGGCGTGTTTTTGGTTTTAAATACAAAGGAAGAATAAGTTTTGAAGAAAGGTATTTTTAGGACCAAATTCCTATGTTTTTACTGTGCTACCACATTTTGTTATACTTTGGGTAAGTTCATTTTATTTTAGATTTTGAGCTTTAATAGTTCTTAAGTTTTTTTTAGAACAACCAGCATCTTGATTGTGGGAATAGAAGCTCTTAATTCTTATAATCTTCTAACAACTTTATTGCTGGAGTAGTATAGTCAATAAATAATGGGAAATGCTAGCTATAATGTGCGCTTGCTGTGGACTCCGTTTAAGAAACTGCCTTAAATTACAGGAATAATTGATCGCCTTGGACAACTTAATAATATAATGAGTATGAAGGAAGAGAATCTTAAAGGGAGATTCCGAGACACACACTCTGCTCTTATGTGGCTAAGAAAGAACAAAGACAAGTTTAAAAAAGAAGTTTGTGAACCTATGATGCTTGAAGTAAGAAAATCTACTTGCATATCACTCTAATCAGTTAATGTTTAGTTTATTTACGCCTTGTAGTACTTCAAGAATGTCTTTTAAGACTTTCAAGACACATCTTGAAACTTACCATTAAATGCGGGCTATGTTAGTGTGGTGATCTATTTGTAATTTTAATTCTTTAGGCAATGTAGTAATACTCAGCATTGAGTAGGATGGGGGATTTTCCTTTCCCTTCCCTCCTCAAGAAGCAGTCCTTTATTAAGGACCTCATTGCAGATTTTCTCTAAGGCACATCCAGTTATTTAGACCGAAGTAGGTGTTATTTGCTGCTTAAAAAAATCAGTGGTAGTTAAAATTGAATACCTCCCCTTAGAGCACAGCCTGCTCAGCAGTAGTAACAATCTGTCATGAGCCCCAGGTGTTTTTTTGGTTTGCTTTGCACAGCCAGCTACAGACACAAACACCTCATCTATCCCTAGTTTTGTTTTGTTTGTTTTGACAGGCACTGTGTTAGCTAGGAATAGTATGACTAAATTTTAAAAAAGACTATTGGTTTTCTAGTGCATTCTTTCACCCTTATCTCATCCATGTGCCATATGTGCTCCATTTAATGTACAGAGGATGGAGAACTCCAGGGCATTCCTCCTCTTCCTCTTTGGAATTGCAAAGCTTATTTTGATGGGATAATGCTACAATTCAACAACTGAATGTTGAATATTTGCATAGCAATTCTTATGCTTTGTGCATGCACTAGAACAATTCAAAATTACTTCTATTTTATATAACATACCAAGTATTTCCTGTTATTACCAGAAATTCCAATTCTTCCTGGAAGATGAATGGAAAAGGAATCCCTCATTCCTTCTTTCCTTCCAATTCTTCCTGGAAGACCACGTCAAGTTAATTTTACAAATGCCTTTGCTTTTACTTTAAGGCCTCGTTAACCTCTCTAATATCCACTAAAGTCTGAATTTGTTTTCTTTGATATTATGTGACTTAGTGTCATGTACTTAATGAATTCTAGCTTTCAAATTGCTAGTAAGTGTACCCAGCCTTTAGCTAACTTGAGGTTATTGAATAGTGTAGTTCTGTGTAATTTTGGCTTTGTATGCCACTTTCTTATGTTAACTTTTCATTCAGATACGAAAAGCTTCACTCATATTACAAGTGGATTTTTTAATTTTATTTTTTAAGTATTCAAAGAGAACGCAATCTATCTGTGAAGCACTGTCTTTCTAGAGATTCACAGTTCTGTATTTTTATTTCGTGATGCTCACTGTTTCCAAATCAAAGAGAACTGCATACGAATAATTGGTGGAGTGTGGCATTTTGTGGTTTTGATTGCTTAGTTTAATTGTTTCTGAATAGTGAGATATCTTCAGTAGTACTAGATCAGGGCCACTAGACGTGAGATGGTGGTGGTTGCAATTGTAAGGCTAGGGTGGAGCAGAAGAGGGAGAGGTGGTATGGTGGAGACAGTGGATGTTGAGAAAGGATATGGATGTTAAAAACTAAGCATGATGACATGTGAGTTAATGTAGATTTCCTCCCAAGAGAATTGCTTGCAAAAAGACAGGGAATATGTCTTTAAAGACATGTAAACATCTTTGTTTTCATTAAGTGTAGGCTTGGATATCATCTGACTGCTTAAAATGTGTTGTGGGAGGTGTTAAGTCCAGTTGTATTAAATCATTTTCTCATTACCTTTCTTTAACAGATCAATATGAAAGACAATAGACATGCTAAATATGTTGAAAATCACATTTCAGCCAATGACATGAGGGCTTTCGTTTTTGAGAGTCAAGAAGATATGGAAATGTTTCTTGTGGAGGCAAGTAGGCACGAGTTTTAAAAATGGATTAAATACTGATTTAGGAGCCCTAAACTTTGGAGTCTACCAAGTAGATCTATATTTAATAACTTTTGATTGGCAAGATCAGCACAATAGCCAATAGAAAGTATTCAAAGGTTTTCTTCTGGATTAAGGTTTTCTTCTGGAGTAAGATTGGGTTTTTTTAAAGCCTGAACCAACTGGAAGGATGCAGGAATATTAAGAAAATAGTTCTTTTTAGAAATAACTTTTGTCTTCCTTGACAAGACAATCACTGAGAAGAAAATACTATGTACAACAGAATGACAAGAGCAGGAAGCTTCAAATTTAGTAGAAAGCATTTCCCATGCCTCCTGACTAAAGAGGCGAGAGGACATCTTTTGTGAGAACACAGTGATCCAAGCAGCAAATCAAGCTTATATTTTCTTAATACTGTTGTTTCCTGGAGTGATAAGGAGATTGCTCCCTCTGAGAACCAGAGAGATGACGCAGGAGAAAAAAGCCACAAGATACAGCATTAACTGTCATAATGCTTCCCAACTACTGTCCACAGAATAGTGTGACAAAATGTCCTGAAATTTTTGAAGACCTATTCTACCCTTCACAGAACCTAGTAATTCCTATATACATGAAGAGTACTGGTGATACCTGAGATTTTGGGAGCTTGTGTGCTTCCATGGTTGTAGAACCCAGTCAAAGGCTTCTTTTAACTAGCTGAACTGGTCTTTCATTTGTATCCTCAGCCTTTTCTGACCTGTTGGGATCAGGCTTTTCAGAGCCTCTGTAGCCAGTGGTCTGCCATTATCTGTGCAAAATGGCCATACAGCCTGAAAGAGGGAGCTTCCTTATTACATCCAGCTTGGCTATTTTGATCAAGAACCTGGCTCTGGATTTCTTTGATTGCTTGTGTTTTTACTAATGCATGGTGTTTTCATGGAGAGACATTAACTGAGCTTGGCTTTTAGAGAACTCAGTCATGCCTGAGCCAGAGTGGATTTTTGTGGGTTCTTCCAGAGGTTGTCAGTTAAAATAATTCCCATTATAATGATTATAATAATTCCCATTCTGTGAATCAAGAACAAATACTTGAATTACATAGACTGAATTTTTCTGCTCTTTTTTACCAAAAAATGTAACGTAATCTATTTTTAGATGCGTGATCATCAGAAACTAAAAGTGAATGCTGTATGCGCACCTGCTGAATCATGTGCTGAAAACTTACCTTCAAGACCTATTGAAGAATTACAGTATGTGCCAGATTACGTCAGTGGGGAATGGTTTTAAATACAATGTTTTGGTGTTGTTGCTATATATTTGAATTTTCTATGCAAGTCAGATTTTCACCAATTCAGTTCTGGGTTAGCAAGACTTCTTTGTGACCCTTCAGTAACTTCAGCTTGCTTACCTACAAAACTTTATTTCTGATGCATGCTTTTTTTTCTCCTCTTCAGCCGATATGGATTTTTCTCATACTTGCGAGAGTTATTTGATGCTCCTCGTCCTGTAATGAGTTATCTTTGCTCCCAGTACCGTGTTCATGATGTCGCTGTGGGAACAGAGAAGACCAGAAACATGATTGAAAGGGTGAGGTGTCTTAAATAGCACAAACACACCAGTAGTTTAGAGTTTTATTTCAGAAATTCTTTGGAAAGTTAATGTGGAGAAAGCAAAAAAATTGCTTTGGCCTTCTTATTGGCCTTTAGAAGTGAGAACAGCTCATTATACACAAACAAATTGCAAGACATTTTAACAGATCCAGTCAGTTTAATGCAGTACTTCACAGAAAGGCAAATACATCTTTCACCTGAATGCTGTTCCAGGTCAGTAATATGAAGTTGTTTTATTATAATAACTTTTACTTCAAGTGCCTGAGATATTCTGGGCAAAATTTTGATCAAACAGTTATTAGTACATGACAATGCTGACCTGTCACAATGATTACAAGCTACTTTTTTTTTTTTTTAATACGTTTAGATGTTCCGTTTCGGTACTTCAGAAAATACAGTTGTATAGCTTTGGTTGGAATTGATGTCGTAAATAGTATATAAACCTTTTGGATTCTTAGAAATAGGCTAAGCTCCAACTAGGAGTAATGTCTCTACCTTAGTCTTCCATGGATTCTTGCAAGCTCATCATTGCTGGATTATAATGGGTAACCCACAAGACAGTTTTCAACTTAAATCCTATTCACTCCTCAGTGCTGGACATCTGTTGTCTAGCTTGTACAGACAGGGAGCTCTTCAACATAAAATCGTAGAGTGGCTTAGGTTGGAAGGGACCTTAAAGATCATTGAGTTTCAACCCCCATGGGCGGTGACACCTCCCACTAGACCAGGTTGCTCAAAGCCCAATCCAGCCTGGTCTTGAACACTTCCAGGGATGGGGCCTCCACAGCTCCCCTGGGCAACCTGTTCCAGTGTCTCACCACCCTCATAGTAAAGAATTTCTTTCTAATATCTAATCTAAATTTCCCCTCAGTTTAAAACTGTTACCCCTCGTCCTATCACCACACTCCCTCATAAAGAGTCCCTCCTCTTCTCTCCTGTAGGCCCTCTTTAGGTACTGGAAGGCTGCTGTAAGGTCTCCTTGGAGCCTTCACTTCTCCAGGCTGAACAACCCCAACTCTCTCAGCCTGTCTTCGTAGGAGAGGTGCTCCAGCCCTCATCATCTTCATGGCTCTCCTCTGGACTTGCTCCAAGAGGTCCATGTCCTTCTTGTGCTGAGGAGTCCACAGCTGGATGCAGTACTCCAGGAGGGGTCTCAGCAGAGGAGCAGAGGGGGCAAATCACCTGCTTGGACCTGCTGGCCACACTTATTTTCATGCAGCCCAAGAATACAGCTGGGCTGCAAGCGCACATCACCTGTTCACGTTTAGCTTCTCATCCACCAACACCCCCAAGTCCTTCTCATCAGGGCTGCTGTCAATCCATTGTCTACCCAGCCTGTGTTTGTGCTTGGGATATCTATGTCCCAGGTGTAGGACCTTGCACTTGGCTTGGTTGAACTTCATGAGGTTCACACAGGCCTACCTCTCAAGCCTGTCCAGGTCCCTCTGGATGGCATCCCTCCCTTCCAGCGTGTCAACCACACCACACGGCTTGGTGTCACTGGCAAGCTTGCTGAGGGTGCACTCAATCCCACTGTCCATGTCACTGACTTAGATGTTGAACAGCACTGGTCCCAGTACTGACCCTTGAGGAACACCACTTATCACTGGTCACCACTTGGACATTGAGCCGTTGACCACAACTCTTTGAGTGTGATCGTCCAGCCAGTTCCTTTAGACCTATTAATATTTGTACTACCTGTTCATGATGCAGTACAAATATTAACAGGTCTTTTCAGTGTCTATTTGCAATATCAGAATAATCAGACTGATAGTCTGTTTGACGGTATCTTAACAGTTCTTTTCTGACCAGTCTCAATTACAAGTATAATGACGCATTAAACTTAGCATGATCTTTTTGCAAAGGCTTGTTAACAAATCGGAGTCTTTCATAAACTGAACTTCTTTACTGTGGGTTTTAGCTAGTTTATTCCTTGTTTTGAAAAGCATTGCCTTAAGTAATGCTTTTGTCAGATTAATTTTTTTGTATGTTTTTTAGGTCATACAAGAAACTAAACTTAGGCAAATATACACAGCAGATGAAAGATACGTCGTTAAAGTATCTGCTTATACAAACCTAGTCCTCTCTACTAACACATCCCTGAAGGCAGCACAGTTTCTCAGTAGTTCAGTGGACACAGATGAAAGAAGACAGTTGGAAAACCAGCAACAGGTAGGAATTTATTTCTGTGGCATATATGATATGAACTACTACCCATTTTATCGTCCAATAAGCGTACCCTACTTGCACGTGTCAGTGTGGTATGTTTGTAGTAAGAATGCTAGTGGTGTGTGTTCTTTTATTTCAGGACATCAATAACACATTAAAGTCATTGGATATGCGTTTGACTACATTGTTTGAGAGACAGAAATATCTGGAACACAGAGACAATGAGCTCAGGCAACAGAAGAAGGAGCTTGTAGAGAGAGGAAACAGGAGAAGACAGTTGGAATCAAAAATCAGTGTGAAGTATGATAGGTAGGAAACAAACCACATTATCTAAGAAACATGAGCAATTTTAATAACAAAGGTAATTTGTCTTCCTCTTACTGCAGTGTGCTTTTACCCTTACAAAATAACCAGTTGTTGAGCATCAGATACAGGTGATGAGACAAAGAAGGTGTTTAGAAATGGCGATTAAAACAGTGTTTGAGAAACCATTTAACAATGTTCCAAATGGTCTCCTGTAATGAAATCATAGGATTCCAGTGAGAGATCATTGCACTCATTCACTCAATATTACTGTAGTCTTCTGTCTTGGTAGCACATATCTACTAATACCATAATGTACAAAAATGGTACTAAGGAAGCATGTCAGGGATTGAGTTGGACCCTGGTTGACCACAGTATTTCTCTTAATGTATGCCTGGTTTTGTGGGCCTCTGCAATTAGTTTTTCTGTTACTGCTTTGTCATAAGGGAGACCCTGGCCATAGCTCAAAAGGTATTTCACTTAAGCTAATGCTCCCAGAAGGCAGTGTAGATGAGATTGCCCCAGGCTTCCCTCCCTCCACTCCTGTAACACAATCCCAACAGACCTTGTACCCTCAAATACTCCCATGTGATGTTATACCACACTACATTTCATTTTCTGAAAGGTGGTGGTGGTGCCAGAATACAATTTGAAGGCAGGAGGTGAACCCTTTACCTAAACAAATATTGGTTAAATCATTCCCTTTGAAAAAATTACACTTTTAATTTTGAAGAGGGGTAAGAATCCTGACACAATTACAGCCAAGGCTGTTACAAGTTTTCTTGTATATTATGGATGTCTTTCTGTAGGTATAGAAATTATTTCAATAATCCTTGCAGTGACTGTAACTATTTTCAAATGTTCATGTTTCTAATTGATAGGAGTATCTGAATTAAGCTGGATATAATTTTGAAAGTAATATACAATGACAGAATCACTTCTGTTGGAAGGGACTTAATGTAATCTGTAGTCCAGCTGTGTTCTCAAAGCAAGGTAAACACCTGAATTCAGATCAGGTTTTCAGTGCTGTATCCCACTGCACGTTGAAAGTCTCCATAGGTATTGCACAACCAGTTCGGACAACCTGTTCCACTGCTTGACTGTCTTTATGGGCAAAAAGTTTCTCCTGACATCCAGTCTGGATCTTCTTGTTTCAACTTGGGTCCACTGTTTGTCGTCCGTCTATTATGTACCTTTTATAAGAGCCTGGTTCTGTCCTGTCAGTGGCCTGCTTGTAGGAAGAGTAGTGGGGGGTTGCTATTAGGTGCCCCAAAGCTGTCTCTTGTCTAGGGTGAACAAGCTGAGCACCCTCATCCTGTCCTTACAGGGCCTGTACTGCAGGCCCTAGCCATCTTTGCTACTTCCCAAGTTTGCTCCAGTTCGTTGATGTTTGGAACAGGGGGCAAAACTGGATGCAGTACTGAACAGAGAAGAAAAGCCACTTTCCTCCTGCGGGTGCTTCCATTCGTACAGCCAAAGGATGCTGGGGGACATTGTTGCTGCCAGGGCGCGCTTCTCACTTATGCTCATCATATTGTCCCCCAGTACCTCAAGTCCTCTTCTGCAGAGCTCCCCAGCCACTCTGTCCCGAGCCTGTATCACTTCTGGACCCACTTTCTTCACGGGGTCAGGACTCAGCATTTGTTCTTGCTGAGTCTCGTGAGCATTCTGCCAGCCCCTTCCTCCAGACTCAGCAGAACCCTCTGAACAGCAGGCCTATTGTTTCTCCCAGTTTAGTGTCATCTGGTGGCTCCTCTGCGTCACTTGCAGGGATGTTAAACTGGACAGGTCCCAGTTCTTAATCCTGCCCTCCAAGCAGAATACAACAGACTAGCCATGACCCTCAGAGCATGACCATCCAGCCACCTTTTTACTGGTTTTTTTTACCCATCTGGGCTTCCATCCATCCAAACTGTAGTCTTCCAACTTGAGTACAACAATATTGTGGAAAACAGCATTGAAAAAGTTGGGGCAATGAGTCTGGATCCAGCAGCCTGAGAGGAAGGTGAGGCTGATGCAGCTTAATGCTCCCAGGTGCAACCACTAGTGAGGCTGAGCCCGTCTCCGCAGAAGACACATTCACACAGAGCACATCTAAACAGCATGTATATACATATTGACACACAGCGTCAGTGGCACACACAGAGCAACTGGGCAAACACAGCACCAGGGGCCTCATAATTTTCCTACCCTGTCTGCGCAGGACAGGGCTCCCTTAGTGAGACTCCCATCAGCAGCTGGGTCCAGACACTTCAAGTCTGCACAGTAGCTGTCCCTGTTGTCAGTCTCCCCAGTTGCTGGTACCTGGACATGCAGCCCCCTGAGGCTGCAGCCCTGTTTGTGTTGCCTGTACAGGCTGCCTTGCACACTCATGTGCTCACACATGCAGAACTGGCTGGGACTCCCTGGTTTCCCAGTAGCCCTCCAAGACACACAGGTATACAAATGTGCAGACATATCCATGACTTGTCTAGTCCCCCCCAATAGCCAGTACACCTGTCAGCTTACCCTTAAATACATATACGCGTCACCAGGTCTCATCCCTAGAGATAGCAAACTTCTGTTGCTGGCAACCACGGTGGACTCCCCTGGGCCCTCCAATAGCCATCTCCTCCTGTGGTCTCACCCTTAGTGACACACATACCTCCTTGGCTCCCAGGCCACTTCACCTACTTGCCAACTAGTCTGACTTGATCTTCTTTAGGGGTCAAATGCTCACTTGCACACCTGCACTTGTGCCAGATGCTTTCACCATGAACACATAGGCTTATGACCTGTGGGCCCACTCCAGTGGCTGTCACTTAAGTCTACTCACTCTGGTCTCGCCAGTTGCTGGCACCATGGACAAGCAAGCCCCCTCCTCTGACTTGTGATCTGACTGTATTTGCTTGCACTTACACTCCCATACATACACATGAATGCTGAATAGAGAGTCCCTCACCCAGGAAAAGAGTGAAAAATGGAATTGGATAAGAAGGGAAAGTGCCAATTAGGCATGGCTGGACAGGCATATTGACTAGCCAGCTATTTACGTCTAACAGTCCCTTTTATCCCTGTATCCCTCCATTTTCCCACATTTGTTCCTCTCCAAGTCATCTAAATCCCCCTGTTTCCCCACATTTGGTTTCTCCCCTGAATATCTGGTACTAAATCCTGTGCAGTTCCCATAATACACCACTCTCAGTCCAGAGTGTGCTGTGGTGTTGGCTTAACTTGTTGGGTTTCACATGTGGACAAAGGTGTTGAGACTGTCCTAGGACAGGCTGTTGCTTCCTCTGAGTCCTTGATATGGATTCCCGCCTGCTAGGGTGCCCCTGTGCTCCTCTGCGCTTGTGGAGATGGACATTTCATGGACTGATGGCTCCTGTGTGAGGGTATCCAGGGTAGGGTGGTATTTGCCCTTCCCCAACCTGCTATTGTCTTTCCTTTTTGGGTCTGCAGATGAGCTTTTTATCAGATAGATAACCTAATGGAACTCCTTGCTAAAATTGAGGTAGATGATTACCACTTTTTCTCCTGTCATCCAGTCGTTTTATATTTGGGTTCACCAGGTGTGAGGAACCCTTGGTAAATTCTTGCTGATTCTTCCTAATCACCTTCTCCCTTATGCCACTAGAATGGTTTTCTGAGGAGACTTGCTGCACAATTTTCCCAGGGATCAAAGAAAGAATGATTGGTTTGTAGTTTGTTTCCTGGATCATCCTTTTGGCCTGTTTGGCCATTTTTGAAGATCCCCAAATGCTTTGCAGCTCACTAAATATCATGATTATTTCATATGAAGTTCTTTATAATTATGTGTGTTTGAGGTTTAAAATGAGTGAAAACTCTGTTTTTCTGCATTAAGTTGAGGACACAAGTTTTTTTACTAGTTTATGTAATAAGAATTAAGCAGAACTCCTGAACTCTTCTGTGGTGTATTGTTGCAAGGAACTAGCAGCAGAAGAAAAATGTCATCCTTACGTTGATTGATGGGGTTTTTTTTAAATTTTTAATCCTGAAATTTACAGAAGTAAAGGAGTATGGTTGCTAAGTGATGCCTTTAGTAGCCAAAATCAGAATTTCTTTAATTATTATTTTTTTGTTTTTTTGAATTTTTTAGGTTTAATGTGCATAGATTGGGAATGTTTAGGTATACAAATTCCTGTCCTTGCTATGTAACACTACCAATTTTAATATTTTTTGTATTTTTGAACAATTTATTTTTGATCATGATTAATTAAATATTGATTCTTCCCATAGTTTAAAACAGCTGGAACAAGATGCTATTGACCTAGAGAAGGAATCTCAGCAGGCAAATATAAAGATCAAAGAAATAAATACCCAAAAAGCAAGACTTGTTACTGAATTAATGCATCTCATAAAGGTACATATTTTTAAGTTGGTATGTGTTCCACTGTTGTGAAAAGTCCAATTCTCGTAACTTATGTAGGAGGTATGCAACATTTGGATGTGTTACTGTAAATGTTTATGAGCTAACTTGCTTCAAGATAAACATCTTTTGAAGCTTTTATGAACTTGAACTTGTTCATCTGTCGTTGATTTTACTTGTAGATTATTTGCTTGCATTGATTTAGACTCTGAGTGACTGAAGCCTTAAAGTCCATGGTCTGGTTCACTAAATACAGGAATGAACTAGGAATTAACTGTGTAACCACTTCAGCCTATAAATTTTCAGAGTACTGCATAATTCTGTGACTTTTTCCTTCCACCCTATTTCATTATCTGCTTTTTTTGTTTTTATTGGGGAAAAAAAAAGAGTAGTCATTAGTCATGTGAAAAATTGACCTGAAACTGTAAGGATCCATGATTATGGAAGAGGGCTAGGATGGGAAAAGTACTCAAGTCTCTGGCTCCAATGTCGTGAGGTTTTCTTTAACTCAAAAAAGAAGAAAGCAGTCTGGACTTAATTATTGCTTTAGCTTAGCCTGGAAGCCCTAATCGTAGGAGCTGCCATTCACAAGGTGAATTTTCTTAGCTTTTTTTTAATAACTAAGGAACAAAAACCAGTTACTTGTAGTTCCAAGGGAATCTGCTTGTGCTTTTGCACTCACCAAGGAATGGTGCCATTCTTGCAGCCACTTTGAGCTTTGCCATGCCTTAGTAATGTTGAAATGTGTTCTTGCTTACCCCTAGAAAGAGTTGAGTATTACCTTTGAACTGAGTCAGTACAGTTCAGTTGCTGGTATTTCTATAACAAATAAAATAATATAAATAAAGCAAGCAATATTCCAAATGGGTCAGCTGCTGCTGTTTGTTGATAGGCACGGACTGCAGCAATTGGAGTGTTTCAGAGATGACCTTCGGGTCAGATAGCCCAAGCAATTTTGAAAATGCTGAAGAGTGGCAGAAGACACCTGCTATGTTAAAAGAGTTGCTTAGGCTGTAGATTACCTTACAGAACTTGCAGAACTTCTGCAGGCAATACCAGTACTGAAAAGTAGCTCTTTTCAAAACTTGTGCAAATGTTTTGTGTTTTAAACTGGAATTTCTAGAACATGCTTTTTATTTTTTTATTTGATGCCCCTTTCCCAGAACATAAACTGTCCAAGTGTGTTGCTATTGGAAAGTGCAGCTGAAGTTGTTTACTGACTGCCATATGACCTGCCTGAAGGAGTGTCTTAATGTCTTTTTCACCCAGAATTGGAAAACAGATTTGATGCGTACTGTTTATTTGTCAGTATATCAGGGGCCTAGGGGAGGACGGATGGCATTTGCCTGAAATAGTTATTGATTACAAAGGGGATTTATTTCAGTTGTGTATCAGCTTAATTTTCACACTGTGTGTGCTGTAGGAAAAATATGCAAGTACATACTGAAGAAAAGAAAATGGTCTGATACAAGAAAGATGTTTCATTATGTGTTGTATCAAATTGTTGAAATCCATACATTTCTGGTGATCCCCAAACTAAACATGCATGCTTCCAATTTTATGGGAGTCCTTGTACTTTATTCAATGGGTTTTGTAGTTACACTAGCTGTAGGCTGTTAAAGTGATAAAAACTTAGGTAGTCATATATTTCAGACATATTCCTGCCACAGAAGGAAGCTTGAAACATATATGGGATTTTTGTGACTTTGCATGGTGGCAATATGATCTACTTTTTTAAGAGTTCTGAGGCTTGCATTGAACAGTCAACTAGAGTGATAGGCTGCATATACATTTACACAAATACACAAGGCAGAGCGTACTTGCCATGTACCTAACACACGTCAATACTTTACAGCCAGTTGACAGAGACAGCCTCGTTCCACTGTTTCAGATTCTGGTATTGCTTTTACATGTAGTTCTTTGTGCTGTTGTCTTCGAATAATCTTAACTTTTTCCATTTTTCATCTCCTTTTGTTATGACTTTTTTTCAGTTTACTTCCCTGATAATTGTTTTTAAACCGCTTAAGTGGATTGGAAATGAATATATGTGTTCCTGTGTCTTAAGTTCACACTGCATAAAGTTTGTGTTGAAACAGCGAATAATAAAGATCTCAGACATTGGCTCACTGTTGTGGTCAGAAGCTCTCAAAACTTCATCCTGCCGGTCCCCTAAGTCTACATTTGGAACCTTGTTCTCTCTTTCATTAAGAGAGAGGATTCCTTTGTATTTATATGCCAATTGTTAAAAAAAAAAATAATGCTCAACTGCTGTTCTCAATGCCCCGTAATTTGAGGTTTGAAGGTACACTTTACACATATCAAGACTACATTGCTGATTTTGAAGCCCCTAGACCACTCCTGAGGCTGACTGGTTTAAAGAAACAACCATTTTGATGTCAATGTTGTCAGACTAGGTTTTGGGGATCACTAAAGCCTGTTATGAAACTTCCAAAATAGAGCTGCTTCCTATTATTATGTGCTATTCCAGTTAAGACACAGGACACTAGAATCACTGTCCATCTGGTCAGTCATCTTGCATTGTCAATGAGAGAGGCATATACCTTATATGTTTATTTTTTGACCTTTTTCCATCTCTGTGTGTGACTTACGAAGTCCACCAAAATCCACTTGTTGGATTCTGTATCTAAGAAAGGATTGAGATGGCTTTGTCTTTTCTCACATTTTGCATGTAATTATGTAGTGTAGGGAAAGAGAATGTGCTTTTTTGGTGTTAAATTATTTGGTTGCAAGTGATATGTATATGCTTACAGATTAGAAGTGCATGGGAGCTATACACCTTGAAGAGCTTGGGTCACCAATAAGTCACCTTTCTTTTACATTGAACTTGATAGACAGCAATGTGGAGGAGCTGAACACAGTGTGAGATTGTATACTAAGACCAAAAAATTGTTAGTTTCTAAATCCCGAGAATGATTATATCAGTTTTGAGTCTTTTGTGGAAAAAAAATGACATTTTCTGTTTTCCTGTGTAGAACTGTGTATCGCTGAACATCCTCAAAGCAGATTTGGTTCTTCAGAGCACTACAGTGGCTGGTGAGAAGAACAGACTAGAATCAGAGTATAAAGCAGCAAGTGTACAGCTAAGAGCTGCAGAGGTAACCATTTCTATGAATACTGGGAAGTCTACTATGAAAACATCTTCTGTGTAAGCCTTTATGATGTAGAAAAGGATGCTTCTGAGTCTTTGTTTAGAAATGGGTATTAGTGTTGCTAAATATTTAGCTTTAATTTCTGTAGTTTGTCTTCAGCCTCTTCCTCTAAGCTGAATGGGAGCTTTGCCTTCTTCAATTAAGACAGCTAAGCTTCTGTGAAAATATACTGATCAGTCATAGTGTCCTGTATCTTTTTATTGTAATGCATAATGTGTGTAAAAAAGCTAGCTGTTATTTGGAAGTAATATTTTTCTTCTGAGTCTGCCATAGACAAGTAGCCCTAACCCATATGAGAGACGCAAGGTCAAGATAAACCAGAAAGTACTGTATCAGAGAAGAGCAGAGCTTTTTTACATTTCTTTCATGGTTTATTTGCTCGTAACTGTAATTAAATGCCTTTTTTAGAGGACAGAAAGGAGGATAAACGGTCCTTCTATTGATCATGTTAGGAACCTATACTGTGTTCAGGTAAAAAGACAGTCTCTGAGGAATTAGTTCCACAGACAAGTACTCTTTCCTAAGAACAGGTGATGCTGTGATCTCTCATGGATTGGTGCATAGAGGTCAATTTTTTGTATTTGTGTAGTAGTTAAATCTTTCAATGTACTGGGGAAAAATCTGTCAGAGTACAGAATGCTAAGTCAGGTTACTGCTAATTCAATTTGATCCACCAAAAAAAAAATCACTGTTAAATTGGAAAGCAGTTTGAAAGGTAAGTGATAGTTACTTTGGATGAGTATGCACTTCCAAAAAGAATTACCTTGGCATATATTTTGAAAACCACTTAATGTTATAGCTGTCATCACTTGCAGGAAACTTAGGAAGAGAACTTCCTAAGAGGAGCAAAAAGTAACTTGAAGACGGAGACAAGTCCAGCATGTTACTTGGAAAATCATTGTTCCCTCATGTGATGCAGCTGTTACACAGATTTTATCAAAATCCAATGCAAATAGCTTCATTGCTGGAGCTTAGTAAGGAGTAGAATATATTACAAAGCCATGAACCTCATGTTGGGTAGTGTGTATTGTCACTGGCAGGTTTATTTAATGTTTTTAGTTCTCTCTGCCCCCATCTTCCTCGTCGTTTAGAGAGTAGTTTAGGCTGTTGCATAGGTAGAAGTCTTGTCAGATCAGTAGACAGCACTCGTAAGGTAAATGTTCTGATAATTCTGGGTTAAACAGGAATTGCCTCCTTCCATAATGAAGAGGTGTTTGAGTCAGCTGAGGTCCCATTAGTTGTTGTTACCGAGTTACGTTCAACCACATAAGTAGAGGAAATCCTATCAGAGGTTATATTTTGCATGGTTTGTTCTTGGAACATTAAAACAGAAAAAATACCCTAAAATCAGTAATACTAGTTATTAGAATTTCGAGAAGTTTAATTGGTCTAGAGGAAAAGTCTGAGTATTCAAGTGCACCTTAAGTTTTCATCCAAAGCCACACTTCCCCATATACAGTATGTTGAGTCTTTGAATTAAGTTTTCAGCCCCTTTTTTCAGAAATTCTCTTTCCTGTGTTTCCTTATGAATGATGTGTGTTTTATGCTCTGTGGTTGATTTCTTATTTTCTGCCTTAAGAGATGCACTTTCATGGGAAAAACTCGGTATTTCTTAGCTTCATCTCAAATTAAGTGTTACTTGAAATACTGTGTATAATTGACCCTTCATTCCAACTTCTTAGTGGCTTTGGCTGTGATGAATTTTTTTTCTACAGTGGTACTGTGTTAAGGTAGTCTTGCTCCCAAACTGCCTGTGAGGATGCCATCACAACACTTCAAGGAAGTCTTGCACACCGTTGCTGCATGTTTTTATAAAATAAATAAACCTGAAAAAAGGAGGAAGCCAAATAGAAATAGAAACAAGTATATTCTACAAAAACTGTCTGGTGAGCTAAATGAGTCTAAATGTTACAATTATGGAACCATCAACTCTCTATTTAATCATCAGACACTTTTATAGGTCATGTGCTGGTCCTGATACATTCATTGAAATTGGATTCATTGGAAATGATGCAAAGCTTTGTTAATGCTTAGCACCTACTCATGGTGTTTATCTCCCAAGCAATCTCGAGTCTTTATAATACCTGAGTAAATATCTGATTAAGATTTGAAGCAAACACAAATCCCACTGAGTACATCTAAGAGAAGATCGCATATGTTGCTTTTGTGGGGTCTTGGCACTGGGATACTGTGGAGAGAGCAACAAGTTTGTAGCTTTATGGTGGTTTTTTTTTAACCATTTAGGTGAAAAGGCCAAAAAAGTACATGTTTTCCACCAAATCAAGTTAGCAACAACAGATTTCTGGGGTTTGTATTTTGTCATTGCAGTTCAAGTGGGAACCTTAGTGTTATTTTAACAACTCCTTGTATTTAATTTATTTAATGAGCCTAAGAAGCAAATCTGTGTGACCCATGCTGAACGTTAGGGAGGATTGTTAGCCCCATCTGCTCATTAGATAATTGGCACAGTTGCCTGCATGTTTATGATGGTTGCTTGAAAAAGTCTTGCTAATTGTCTTGCTTTGATAGCTTGTTAATTTTCAGGTTCATTTGGTGTAAATTTGTTAATATAAATTTCATATTAATACTCAGTATGTACACTGCAGCATTTGCTCCTTAAGCCAACTTTTAAGAAAATGTAGATCATGTTTTCCTATGTATAAATTTCCAAACTTCAAATAATTAAATGCTGTCACTGAGCATGCATTCCAACACCAATTCATGAGAAAACATTGGCTTCTGGTAACTATATTTTCTTCAACCAGCTTCTTATTTTGAACAAAACCAGTTGTAGTACTGATGAGCACAACAAAATACAAATTGCTTGCTAACACACAATATGATTGGTTTCTGCTGTTTGGTAGATGCCTTTCAGGAAGCTGTAATCACAGCCCCATGCTAGTACAGAACTTTCCTGGAGTACCCAGATAAAGCTCTTTCCAAATTGGTTCTTATGCTATTGGCTGAAACAAATGTAAAGCTCTGTCTAGGCTATGATTTTTCATGGTAGCATCCCTGTTCAAAATGTTAATTCTTCCTTCTTAGAGTTACTTTTTTATCTAGATGGGTTTTATTCAGACACTGTCAGGAAATCAACAGGAGCCTTAACATTGCCATGCACTTTTGAATATATAAGAGGGAAAAGGAATCAAAATTTGTGTATTTTTATTTACCTAACTTTTTTTAGCATGTAGTGATGACAGTCAAGTGGCAAAGCTGAATGAAAATTGAGACTGACCTTGTTGCTGAACTGTCAGTGTATTTATTCTAGCATGTGCCTCATAGCCACATCAAATGTCCACTGCTTCCCTCTATTGCTGAGGTTTTCCTCTGCCCAAATATATATTTTCCTTTTCACACCCTGAATAATTTTACTTGTCTTAAGCTTGGGTCAGGCATATTCAATGTTGAATCTATTTCAGATTTTTGGTGCATAGAAATCAACCTGAAATCTTGTTTCATACAGCTCTGCAGGGTTTTGAGTGGGAGCTTTATGTACAATTGAGAGCTGATATTTCCCACTTCCAGTGATTCAGAATTTACTTTGGCTCTGGAAATGGTCAAACACATCATATAGAACTGATGTTTCTTCTATTAAAAAAAAAAAAGTACTGAGTGTTGTCTTTCACAGGATCCATAATAAGGATCACCTCCTTATTATGAGGTGAAAAAAACACATTTCAGATGAAGCCAGTTGGCTTTTAAATTTCTGGGATCCAAAATATAGTCCAGTTTGAATTTAGAACTTTCTAAAATATTCCAAAAAAAGTTGCTTATTGAATGTATTACAGAGGATATGCAGATGTGTAATGGAACATAAGCATTGTGGTGTACAGTTTTATTTGTGCTAATTCAGAATGACATAAGATCTTGGCTGTAACCAAAAGGAGGTTATGTCCTCCACTTATTGCTGGTTTGTCTGCATAGCTCTAATGCCAGTCCTTCTTGCCTCCATGGGACATTTTCTTCCTTCTCTACAATAGACTCCACCAAGTGGAGGCAGGGGGGAAATCTAAAAAAGGCCTCTTTTTCCTTTTTCTATTTTTTTTTTTTTTTACCCTTTGAAAAACATCAACAGAGTGTAGAAAAATATCTTTACTGTGTGTTCATGAAGATTGTGAAATGCTTAGCTCTAATACAAAATCTATTTCCTAGTGTTAGGTGGAGGGAAGGAAAACCAGGATATTTGAGTTAATACACGCTGTAGAGAAGAGCAGTCCTAATTCTTGAGTGAGTGTGAGAACTCCATTGATGATCACTCTTGATCAAATCTGTTATTACTGCTTCTGTTGTATTTCATAGATAAAGATTAATTAAATTGCCAGAAAGTAATGCAAGTTGCTATCAGGTCTGTGTCTTGTATTTGAAAAATGTGGAATAAACATTTATCTAATTGTATAATCTCCAAATGCACTTCAAATTTTTTTTTGCCACTGGAGGGCTCTCATATTTAACTGAAGTACGCAACAATAAAAATTGGGAAGATACAGCTTTCCCAAGTCTAGGAATGTATCTAACCTTTCCAAAGTGTCAGAAGAAAGCTCTGAAGTAAAATACTGTGCGTATGGATTTTGAGTTAAAATGTTGTGCCTCTGAAATAAGTGAACTCAGTGTATTACTATGGTATACCTGTCTGTTACAAAGATGGATTACATGTGTAATGACTGAGTAAATGTATAGTAAAATAACTTGGATTAAAAGCTCGATTATCTTGGCATGTACTGCTTTTCACTGTGGAGCAGCTGTTGGCCGCTCTCAGCTATCTGCAGGTGGGTGCTCACCTGAGCTGGGAGACAGCAGCCATCTCAGGCAGCAGGCTGAGGTAGGGACCACCTGTGTAGGGATAAGTGAGTGAGATTCTAGGCGCAGAGGGGAAGAGATACTTAAGGCTCTCTGAGTTTTGTGTTTTTTTTTTTTTTTTACCTGAATACTACTTACTTGAGATGATCTTGGTGTTTCATGAAGGTACTACTGTTATGGTAACATTGCATTATAAAAGTCATAGGGCTTACATGTAGTAAGTTCCAAAGAGTTTAGCCTTGAGACTGCTGTTCAAAAACAGAAACTGTACCTGCTTTTCACTTATTTTTCTGGTTTAGTAGTTCAAAAATCGTGTGTGTTTCCATGTTGTATTTTGCTGGCTGTATTGCAGAGGTAGAATATGAAACAACAAAGGAAGTACTTCTGATTGTGTAATTATGATGTTTACTCTGTAAAATTTCAGCTAAAACACCATTCAATGTACATCATCTCCACCATGGTCTCCCCAAGCAGATAATTACAGTTAAATGGGAGCTAATAATAAGTAAGGCTCACAGTAGTAGTGGTTTGGCCTGTAGGGAATTTCCTGTAAAATAGTCTATTTTGAGACATACAATGAATCTACATGCACACTTGTCTAGTTGAGAGAAAATAAATTTAGCTATATTACAAGAACATGCTTTTGATCAGTTTACCTTGGCATCTGTTGACTTTGGGTAGACAGGCAGAATGAGTTCTGTGTGTGAAACAAAGATTTTCAGTCTTTAAGCAGTCTGATTTCACCTGTGTTCTGATTCGGATGTTGTTTGTTGCCAGTGTGCTAGTGTCACCTCTGCAAATTTATAATAAAGTTTAAAAATGTGTACTTTAATATCATCTTTAACAGCAACGATTTCGTGACCTGGATGATAGGAAGCGAGTTCTTACAGAAAACTGCAAGGAATTGCTGAAAAAAGCTCGACAGGTCTGCAAACTGAGTCCAGATCAACATCTTCCAAAAGAATTTCAAACTGTACGTACAAAAACAAATCTCCACATATCTCTTAAATTTTAGATGATGTGCACTATTATAACTTCTCCAGCAAAAAGTGTAAAGTATTATGTATTTTGTATTGGAAGGTTACCAGTAAGGATCATGTATACTTGTGTTAGTGTTAACTCATATATTGTCACTTAGCCTTTTACAGCACTTTTAAATTGTGCTGGGATATCTGCTGGCTATCACTTTGTTCTGTGCACAGGGGAGAGAAAATCTGGTCTGAAATTTCAATTAAAATCCATAGTTTTCTGTTCATAGAAATAATTAGAGGCTGTATTTTTCTAGCTTCTTGCTCTAATGGAGCAACAAAAAAGAACTGAAATCCGGGCACGCCTACTTACCTGGAGGTCTTCCCAGCCTCTAGAAGTATTTGCATGTCTTAAGTAGTGTAGCCCCTGGCTTATACCAAGTCTGTGAGCATCTGTACCTGCACAAAGTAGGCAACTAAGGAGAAATTAATTGCGTATCTCTGTTATGTAGTAACGCTTCTGGCCTTCTGTCCACAATAGTTTATGAGGGAATCTTGCTCTGTTAAATTTTGAAGATGTGACATCCTGATTAAAAGTAATAGAATATTTTATGGCTTATTTGATTCCTTTTGAGTCTATTAGCTTTGCTGTGTAACACGTGTATCCTTTCTCTTGTAGGCTTTTCAGGCTCTTCCGGTCACGTTAGAGGAAATTGATGCTGTTCTGAATGAAGAGAAAACTAGGGCCTCCTGTTTCACAGGCCTGAATGCTTCGGTATGTTCACTGCTTTCCCTCCTCCCTCTCTTCCTCCCCCTCCACCCGTATTGTACTTGCTTCCCACTCTGTGCTAGATCTCTTGGTATAATAAGCTAGACAGCAGGAACAATGTGCTGTAAATGCCAGATTCTGCATCTATTAGAATTTTAAGTAGGTTCTTCCAAAAGAACAGTGTGTTCTGTGCCTTTTAAACAAAAAAAAAAAAAAGTTGCAGTAACCTGAAATCAGCAATGCTTTACATTTTCTTTGCTTTAAAGCTAGAGATGTATCTTGTTCAGTGTGCAATGCAATAATTTATAGAATTGTGTTTGGACAGAATCAGTGCAGTGTTGTGTTTTTACAGTCAAGGTTAGAATTGGCGTGTATAATCAAACATTTTGTTGACTGCTTGTTTTTTTTTATTCTGGCAGGTTGTTGAAGAATACAATAAGCAGACACAAGAAATACAGCAGTTAACGGAGTATCTAGAGGAAAAGAAAAATGAATTGGATAACTATAAGCAAAACATTTCACAGGTATTTTTTTATTGGAATAGTATGTATGTAGAGAAATAAAGGATAACATTCCAAGTTTTCTTGAGTGTAAACTGAGATTTTAGCTTCTGTAATTATGGTATTTTTGAACTTAAGTGCTATCTAAATGAAAATTCAGTTACTAAAAATGGTTTTACATGGATGTGTCTGCTTCTAGGTGAAAGAAAGGTGGCTAAACCCCTTGAAAAAGCTGATTGAGCAAATTAATGAAAAGTTCAGTAACTTTTTTAGTTCTATGCAGTGTGTTGGTGAAGTTGATCTTCATGTGGAAAATGAGGTATGATTTAATTTTCATATGGAAGAATAACATTCATATTTTCATGAATCATCTTTTGCTTGTATATTGCTAGAGAAAAAAATCACAAGTCATTTGGATGGTAGGAAATATGTTATTTTAAAAAAAATAAAGAACTTTTACTGATGAACGCACTTTTTTTTGTGCTAGAACTGACTTATCAGTCTGATTAAAGGAAAGTGAGTCTGTCCAGATGCAAAGGACTTCAGCTCACAGACTTCTGGAAGCTTTTTTGCAACTTACAGGGCTCGGTTAGAAGTATTGTATTTGCTTTAGCTGTAACTCAGGTTAATTAAGTTAGTAGTTTAATTCTACAGTTTTAGCTAATTTGTGCTATTCTATTATCATTTAGTGACTAAGTCTACTATTACGAAGTGTTGTATTAATTTGGTTCTACATGCAGTTTCTGCTCAAGTCTGCTGACATTTTATCTGGTTTGGAAATAACAATCATTTGGCCCAGCCTTTTATGCCCTTGGTAACATTTATAGGCAGGGTTTACCTCTGATGAAGAGTTTAAAGCACCGATAGTACCTTGTGGATACATATTCAGCGCAGTGGTCTGAAGAGAAGTTGGGTTTTTTGTTCTAAATTGAGCTCTGTAATGATGATTTTAAGACTGTCATATGTAATGCATAGACTCACACAGTAGTGAAAGTTGACACTTAAACAGGTTTTTTGCTGTTGTAAATTACTCAAGCGGCTTTTCTTTAAATATTTGAAGTGGTAATTACTATTGGGAGCAGAATAGTGACTGACAAGGCTCTTTACATGAACTGCATAAAAATGTTTACGTAGAAACTATTATTATGAAACAATAGGGCATTAAAACATGGACTTTTCACTTCTTTTGGTAGTTACCTACAGAGTCAGATCTATATTACACAAATACTTTTATCTAAAAGTAAGTTGGGAGAGAGTACACAGGAAAAATAGTAAAGCGGTTTAAAAGCAAAGAGAGCCTGGACTGTCATTCTGAGTAACTTCGTTGGAAGGTCTTGCTTTCCACTTGCAAAGATGGCACAAATAGTTTAAGAAGTTAGCTAGTGGTACTGAGCCAATGACTAAAACCTTTTCCTCAAGGTATCAATGCCTGTAACACAGAGATGTGGGTAATCTCTTCTAGAGCTTGGGTTCCTTACTCTTCTTCTCTGTAGCAGACTCTTTTGCCCTGACATGTAAATATCAAAAGAGAGACCCGTGAGGCAGAATTGTCTTTGGCAGAAGTAATCCTGTGACACTGAATTTCTTTCTTCTGTTAGCCTGCCTTGCAGGAACCTTGAGATCTGATGATGTCCTTAGTGGTAGTACCTATTGTGTGAAATACTTCACTGGATTCGTCCTTGATATCCTAGCAAAAACCACAGTGAATGTTCTGACTTTCCTTGGTAGCACTTGGTAATCAGAATTCAGAGTGCTGGCAATGATAACCCTCACCTTCCTCGATTTGCCACAGAGAGTTTTAAGCATCATTCTTGACAGGTCCTGCAATATCTGTCAGTTATAGGAACTGGCATTCCCGGTAGTCTGGCAACAAAGGCCTGACTTTCTGATGCCATTGTGGCTGTGCTGGAGGGTGGATCTCTTTTGCTGGAGGCTTTGCCAGTGTGTACCTTGTAAACTTCTCTGAGCCTAGTTTCAGCCTGTGCCAATGCATCTGGAAGTACAGTGGGCCTTAGAGCCCTTAGGTTCTGTTTTTTAATTCTCCTTACATGAAGTCATTGTGTTCTTGATGTCCCACAGCCACATCCTTTTCCAAAGAGCATAGCCAAAGCTCTGCAACTACTTGTTAGAGAAGAGACAGCCACTAAATTGTGAACTCAAGGATATTTTTTCACTCCATTGTGTTAAGTGTTCCTGGTCATAAGCAAGCCAAACTGTGGGTCTGTTAACATTGATCCTTACAATCAAGTACCAAATCCTGCTAAAATGGAGAAAGTTTATCTAAGCAATGGTGCTGTTGTCTTCACTGATTAGGAGAATGTCTTATTACCTCCCCTTAGCAAAATGCCATCTCCAGAAAGGTCAATGCAGCAACATTCATTTGCTTTGAAAGCATGCCCTATGATTTTCCTTCTTAGGCTTCTAATTATCAGGCATGGCTATCAAACTACAATCTGCAAATCTGAGAAGCTAATTATTCTTCTGATAATGTGCATTAAATGCCAAAGAAGAAGTTTCTTCCATAGTGGAAGAGAATGAAATGGTAACCAAAATCAGCTTGCACATAGTTGCATTAAACATTGCTTTGTTCCAGTGTGTCTGCCATGGTCATATAGCACACCTCCACAGGGCAGGTCTTTGGAAGTGCCAATCCGTTTCCAACAAGGAAACATCAAGGGTTAGAAAGGTGACCTGTCTTCAAAATTGGAAAAAAGTTGGCACTTAGCAACATGACTTTATAACTGTGTCAGGTCACCTTCATTCTCTCCTAAAGTGTGTATGCATTTGCTTCAGCCTCAAGGATCCACAGTTCCATGTTTCTATAATACTGGTACACCAGAGGCACCAGAGGTTTGTAGTACATGAAAGTAAATGCTAGTATAAGACTTTACGCTTACCACCCCTGAGGATGTTTGTCTGCCTGCAGGAGTAGTAAAACACCGGGAACACCAAAAGATGGCTTGTTCTTCTGATTTAGCAGATTAGCTGATCTGAGAGGATTTGATACATCCTTTCCAATGTTAGATGCTGTCTAGTATGTACATTACTCATCCCAAAACAAGACCTGAACATAACAAAGCAGCTGAAAATTGTTCCTACAGACTTGAGGTTCCTTAAGTTTTAAGACTTTAAGAAGATATGACTTCGTGGTGGCTTTTAGATCTTGTTGTGCTTCATAAAAGGCAGCCCTACAATGGACTCTGCTCTGCCTGGTCACCCAGGTTCATATGCTTTTGGATGACTGTGGCATGTGGCAATGTGAACCAAAGCAGCATATGCCAGGTTCTATGCGATGAGCTCTTCATTGTCTCTTTGCCACAACTGTCCATTCTAAATCCAGAAGTATTCTGTGAGTAACCATCAGGAATCACCTCCACTCCTTTCTTCTGCCCTCAGCATTACAGTTGTGTTATTAGAAGGATGTGAGCCAATGACCTCCAAGTGCAGGATTTATGCTTCCACAGTGAATACAGATAGACCTGTTGGAACTCATATTCCTAAAACTTTTGAATCTTCCCTGTAACTCTCATTAACTTGATAAGTACATACAAAGATTGTGTCTTATGTAGACCAAATGATAAGCAATCAGTATGGGTTTCTGCACTGGGGATTGTGTTTCCATTCTTGCACTGAGCTTACCTGAACTTTAGAAATATTAGCAAGTACTCCAAAGATCTATTTTTACCTTGAAACATGAATGTATTTCCTTGCATGGGCCTTCTTTTGAACTATGGCTGTTATCCCCACACGTACACATCATTGATTCAGACTGCTGACAATTGTCAGTTTCCTGTTAAAGAAAAGGCAAGGGTTGGAATCCTTGTGTGTGGTTTTCCTGACTGAGTATGAAAAGGAAATTGCTAAAATAGTGGATCTTGTATCTCAGTCTGCTAGTAGAGGAAGAATGAAGTATTTCATTAGACTTGCTTTCTCCTTTTTCTAGCCAAGAATTATTTTTTTCCTGTAGTTGTTCTTAGTATGTATGAAGTCTTTCTTACCAGGGATTCAGAAATTAACAAATCATTGTCACAGGGAGGGAGTGGTATTGAAAATTCGGTGTCTAACAAAAATAGATCAGAGTTAAGGAAAATACATGAAACAGAATTAAAATATTGATAGTAGTTTAAACCTGAGTAGTTTGTAGACCCCTGTAGAACATTTGCCTTAAATTTGCTTTAATTTGCATGTCATTATCAAATAAGCTGTAGTACAGATAAACTGAGTTTAACAGGTACTGGCTTTTATAGGAGGAATACGACAAGTATGGGATTCGCATTAGAGTCAAATTCCACAGTAGCACTGAACTTCATGAATTGACTCCATATCATCAGAGTGGAGGTGAGAAAAGTGTTTCCACTATGTTGTACCTGATGGCTCTACAGGAACTCAACAGATGTCCTTTCAGGGTTGTAGATGAAATAAATCAGGTGAGGATCAATAGTGCAGTGTATAACCTCTTACTATACAGATGCTTATGACATAGTGGAGAGAACAGACTTTTTCTTCTTTTTTTTTCTTGTAGGGAATGGATCCAATGAATGAGAGAAGAGTTTTTGAAATGGTTGTGAAAACTGCTTGTAAAGAAAGCACATCTCAGTACTTCTTCATTACACCAAAGGTGCGTGGCAGAAAATGAAATTGAAAGTTTAATATGTAGCAAGGTTTTGTGTGATAATATCCCTATAAACAGCGTACAGCTTAGCTCTGGTTTACCTAAGAATATTAAAGGGTAGCTGTGGGAGAATTTGTCCATTTTAAGGCCAGTTCTGGCAGGAATTCAGACAACTTATACCAAGGCTTATCTCATCATAAATACATTCTGCAGTTGTAGCCTCTCTGGAAGTATTACAAATTAACCACCAGTGGAGAGGGGTACAGGGCTGTCAAATGTAATGCCTCTGACTCACACAGAATTGGGTTTGTAGCAGAGACCAACTTCCAAAAACGTCAGAAAATTATATTGGAACAGGCTAGCAGTGCTGACATCGGAACTAGAGGAGTCCCATATTCACGGAGGAAAACTATTCAAGTAATAATTTGAGCCTTACATGCTTAGAAAAGGTCAATGCTATGATCCATGGAGAATGGCTTGAAGAGGAGTTTTTAGTCAAGAATGACCAGTGCTTGATTGTGCTCTTCTATTAAAATAGTAAAAAAAAAATTAAAAAATATAATTGAATTACTAGGTGATGCGGTGATGTGATGCTGTGGCTTGAAAGGACTTAAGTAGGTAGTTGATCACCTGCACCCTTAACAGAGGCTAATGTTATATTCAACTTGACCGAAGACAGGTTGAACCAGTAAAGGTTGCTTGTAGAGGAGGCAAGCATTCAGTAATGGGCTGTATGTTTTTTATTAAGGTGTCAGTTCTGCATCCCGTACTTCACTGTATTTCAGAAAATCTGGCTAGTATGTGCTGTTCTTTTCTGTAAATAGCAGTTGAAGGACCTGCAGCATTTACCTGACTGAAAGTAGGAGGAAGGTCATGCTTGTTGTTCCTTCTGATCTTGCAGTGTACTTACCTCCATGCAGTTGTTGTTTCCTGTCCACGTTACTTCTTTCTTGTTCTGTATGTTATCTATCTGCTTTTGTCTTCTTGCAATTTCTCACTTTATTGGATCTGCTTTTGTGTGCTTTCTCCTACTTTGAGAAATAAGAGAGTGGTCTGGATGTTAAAAGGGTAGGAAAAGCTCCTCTAACTATAATGCTTCCCACATATAAAGGACTGTAGCGAATTACTGTCTAGAGTTCAGAGTCTGTTTTAAAAGTTGTACTTACTCTCAAATTACTAAGAATAGAGAAGGGGGAAAATTGAGCGTGTGGAGCTAATCAGAAAGATCAAAGTTAAATGAGAAGGCAGAAGTAAGAAATTTCTGAGGCTTAAAAAAAAAAGTCCATTTAACATTATGGTAAAAGGAAGATCAAGGAATGTGTTGCACTATCATTCAGCAGCAAGAGATAGCGTTATGAAGAGGTGGCTGAAGGTTTTTCTTTTTTTTTTTTCTCTCTTGATCAACTGCAAGCAGGTGATCACCCCAGTTAACATAGTGAAGTTGTAATGGCCTACCACAAAGAACATTATTGAGATAGCAGTTTATGTAAAGGTTTTATCCAATGAGATAGTTTGAATGTGCTGCATCAGAGGATAATTAAAAGGTTGTACAGGATAGGCTGAGGAGAAAGCCAGGCTCTGCTGTTCCAGTGGCTTACCTGCAGTTCCTGAGCCTACACATCACTTTCTAGTACATGTTTACATACTTGCTTTCCAGTAAGCATGAGAAATTGTCATACTAAGTTACGTTCCATATATATATCCAGTAGGTACAGGCAAAACTCTTACGTGGTTTTGTTAAAGGGTGTTGACACTTTACCCAGCTATATTTTTAAGCAAGCTAGAGGGAAAGGAGTATAGATTAATATGCAGTAGAGTTGATGAGGAAAATTGTATTCTGAATAGTTGTGGTTCACTGTCAGAATGAGTAGATGAACTGAATGTGTTCTTTAGGACACATTCTTGGGTTTGGACAAACTTTCTTGGGTTTGAAAATCAGTATTTTTAATATAAATCTATCCTGAAACAGATTACATTTATTAAACGTGCAAATGACCACCATGTTGGGAGTGAATGCTGCTTTGCTGTAGAGCAAGATTAGAATTCAAAACAGTCTTGGATTGGGTAACTTCATGTGAAAACAGGATGCATTTCAGTACAGACAAGCCCAGGACTTGGTATTCAAGTGGGAAAAATCAACAACAGCATCTGGTCTAAGGCACAAATGCCTAAATCAATGAGGAGAGAGAAGTTCACTTCAGAAAAGAAGGACAGTGGCTGGAGTTGTTCCAGAAGACAGCGGTGCAACTTTTAAGACGTTTTCAAAGTTTTGAGTTTCCGCTATTTGAAATTACTTAACTCAGAGGAGCACGAGGCTGAAGAGAGACATAATAATTGTGCCCAAGGAACTACCTCATGCCCTGCCCTAGCAAAAAAGGAAAATCAGCCAATATTCTCTGCCTATTGTGGACAAGGCAAAAAAGTAATGACCACATTTGCAGCAAGAAGGTATAGATCAGATAGGAAGATTTTGTTGTAGTGAGAATAGTGAGGCATGGAAATTGCCGGGAGAATGAGTGGAGACTCTTTGGGGGGTTTCTAGGAACAAATATACATTATCTGTCAGAAAGGCTATAATCCTGCTATTTTGACTTGTTGAGCTCTAAGACTTTATGTAGACCTCCTCCACTTGTTCTAGAAAATGGGGAACACCTCTTCCAGCTGTTTTTACTTTTCTTTTTGTGTTTTTTCACCAGCTCCTGCAGAATCTCACTTACAATGACAGAATGACGGTGTTGTTTGTCTACAATGGACCTTTTATGTTGGAGGCAGACAAATGGAACTTAAAGTCTTTCTGTAGACGGCGGCGGCGACTTGGAAGGATGGATGAACAGTGATAGAACTTCTTGGAACACCTGGCTTCCAAGACTTCAGAAAATTGTGAAAGATGAGACCTGCAACGAATTGGTGATCAAGAACATTGATTCTTAAAACTTGTGTAAAATTGTAACAGATTTGAAGTGCATGATTTTTTTCAGATCTTTCATAGTGGCCTCTTTCCCCAAAGAAACTACTTTTTCTGAATAGCAGTTTTAAATAAAAAAGAAAGTTTCTTGTATTTTGCTATTTTATCAGTAATGTAGCATCTGAAGTACAGATATTTTTTTCTAGGTTATATTGGACTTGTTCTATGTCTGGGTTCCTGTTTTTTTGTTGTTTTGGTTTGTTTTTTTCCAAAAATTAGAATCTACTTTTGGTAAATAGCATTCCCCCTAACACAGTTAAGGATCTTGTCCGAAGTTTTCCTATTGAAATGGAGATTTTTTGGATGAATGAAGATGGTGATGTATAGGAAGAGAATGGCTTGTAAGTAGGTGTGCATTGGGTTTTGTTTTGTGAAAATATATCTGAAGTTAATATAAAGAGTGTACTATTTTTAGAGTAATATACTTCAATATTATTATTTATTATTTTTGAGCTAATGATCCATTTTGTATTCCTGGAAGGATAAGGTCTTTATTTTTCTAGCAAGAGTCAGCATGGGGACTTATAGAGCCAGGTGGATTTGAAACACTAAGCTAGTTAGCTTGCAGAAGTAAAACTAAGCGATATGTAACAATTTGTTGGTTGGTTTGTTTGTTTATTTGTTCAGTTTTTTAAGTAAAACTTGATGTGTTTTGGGTGATAGAGAGAGAGAATAGTCCTGCTGATTTCACATGTAAGTTAAAACCAGGAGGCTTTTTACAAGGCTTCAACTCCATTGGAGTGACTGCGTATACAATGGCTTTTCAACAGGTAGCCATAAAATTCATTAGTGGGGTTTTGGCCATAGCTGTTAAGCATCTGAAAGCAGATGTTATCAACAGAATGCTGAACGCCTAAAATAAAGTCCCAGTTATTTAGTTAACTATAAAAAAAGTTAAACTGAATTGGGAAGAGTATGATTTGTAAAGAAATGGAAACTACAATTAGTATGTTAAATGTGCCTAAAAATGATTAAGCCCCAGGACAGCATCTGAAAATATGCAGTATCTGTGTTTTCCTTGGGGGGAGTAGCCTTCAGTAGCATTTTGTACAAAATCTGGTGTCCACTTGATTTTGAGTGGGAGTTTTTCTTAACAGCATCCTGTCAATGAACTTTGCTAATGGAATTGATACGTCAGGCTTTTTACATTAGAATTTTAGAAATAAAGTAACCCACTGCACAAGTAAGCTAGGATCTGAAAGGTTTCAGGTATTAAAAGTTAAGTACTGTAATTCTTGTTTTGAATAGAGGAGCCTTTAAAGGAACAGAGAACTACATATTCTTACATCGTAGTCTGCAGTTGATCAATGGAGCTCTGTTTGACTGTGAAACGAGTTCCTGGAATAAGTTCCATGAGGATTAGTGTCCATACACAAATATTTGACAGAAGAACTAAAAAAGTGTGGAAACTTGGGCTGTAGTCCAGGGATTGAGTGGACCAGCAGGGTATCTGTGGCTTAATTGAGGGTAGAGCCCTATCTGTCCCCTGTATTGCAAGGTCTGGGTTCTAAATATGTTCTTTGATCTTCAAAATACTTGGCTTCTCGTAACCCTGAACTTTTAAGGTTGGTGGTGGGTTGGGTTTTTTTAATTGAATGGAAAACCAGATTCTGTTTAGTCTCTGAGGATCACTATGTGAAAAGAGCAATTTGTTTTCAGTGTCCAAATAAGTGAAGCTACTTATATGAACAAGTGTGAGGACTCAATTCTATGGCTAGACAGCACTGACTATCTATTCTTAATGCTTAGAACTTATTAGGATAATCTTAATCTTAGAACTTCTTGGGATTTCTTCCTAGAGTTCAGTTCCTTTCTCATGTTTCAGGCTGGGGTAGGAAATGTAAGTCTGACTTACTTCAAGAGGACGGCTCTTCAGATCCTGTCTCAAAAATTATGTCTTCTGGATGCAAGCCTGCAGCACTGCACAAGTGAAGGGGGTAACGGGCTTGTGGGTGTTTGCTTTTTCCTTGGAGGTCTGTCAACTATTGACCAGAAGTCCTGAGTTCAATGTATCTCCCTATAGTCTTAATATGACACTGTCATTCATAGTAACTTACCCCACATAGCATAATGAGCTGCAAGACCGTACCACCGTCATTTTACTGACCGATAGAGCTTCAATTTCTGGCAGCTCTTCTAGCTAAAGCCTTTGAGAAAGAACCATAAAACCAACTTTCTGCATAAAAGCAGCCATTGCTGTTTGCAAATGGGCTCTACAACGTGACTGTGTGTCTCCCATGCACGTGTTGGTGACCTGCTAATTCGTGTGCCCAGTGCATCCCATCCACACGCAGAGACCTTCTGGCTTAAACGGAAGGCTTTTGAGCTGGTTAGGATATTCAGCCATGAAAAATCCACACTGGGTTGCTTAGTGTAGCTACAGCGTGATTTAGTATTCCTTACCTGCCTTATAGGGTCCTTCAACGCTGCCAGCTCTCTTGCTCTTCCTCATGATTTGCTGCTGCTGTTCAGCTCCTCTGGGACCCTTGTTATAAAAACCCATGGAATTAATTTCAGTATAACTTTGAGGAGGAGAGGATGAGTGGGAGTTTGGGTTAAATATACATGTAGTATCCAGCTTTTCCTGCTGACTAGGCAGGACCTCTCAAAAATGTACAAGTGGAAAGACCCCAAATAGTCCTGACAGCTGAAGTGTAAATTGAGCTTTCTCCGAAAATAGGTACTTTTCCCCGTTGTTTAGACCAGCTGAAGACTGTGCCAAAGTTCCTCTTCCACCACCATCTGCAGTTCTGACAAACATCTGTGTCTGCTCATGTATTGAGACAGAGAAAAGCAGCATGGAAATTGTGACTTACTGTGAGAAATAAAAAGATCTCGAGGAATCAAACACTGAAAAGCGCTTATAAATCACACTTTACTGTATTTTATGTCTGAAAATGGCACTCGAGCGTGTACGTTATTGTTAACTGGGAGAGATTGCTTAGTCGGATGAAGCAGCAAACCAGAATGAGGAAGGACCCTTGCATATCTGCAATACTTTAGCATGCTTACATGAAACTTGGGGTTTCTAGGGAGAAAAATAAATTAGGCCTGTTAAGGCTGTTGCTGACTGCGACCATCTGGAACATTGTTGACACACTGGAACAGGTTGCCCAGGGAAGTTGTGGATGCTCTGTCCCTGGAAGTGTTCAAGGCCAGGCTGGATGGGGCTTTGAGCAACCTGGTCTAGTGGGAGGTGTCCCTGCCCATGGCAGGGGGGTTGGAACTAGATGATCTTTAAGGTCCCTTCCAATCCAAACCGTTCTGTGATTCTATGGTCTATTCTTCAGGCTTTGGAGTTAGTGAGAGATGATGAGATGCACAGAGCTGGGCTGAGCTGCAGGACGCTTAACTGAAAAGTGTGGTGGGTGCTCCCTAGAGGCTTGGGTAGGCACCTGCTCCAGGCCTGAGAGCGAATTTTACTTAGAGTTAACACTGCTGGAGGCTCTTGTCTATGGTTTGTGCCAAGATGCCCTCTCTTTTGTTAGAAGGTTTCTAGAAGCTTCTGGACCATCTTCAGACAATGCTCCCTATGGATTGTGGAAACTGACTTGGGTGTCTTCCATGAGCCTGCAGTTACCTGCTTGTTCCCTTAGCAAGGCTTCTTAATTTTCTGAACATCTCTTACTAGCAGGCCTTAGTTTTCACCTTGCTCACTCACTTCCCATGCCGTTCCACAGTGTCTTCTTGAAAGCAAAATGTTAGAGCAAACAGACACCGAAGATGTGAAATTTGTCATTCCATTTTACGAACACTTGCATAATGTTAATGTATTGTCTGATACTGTATGTGTTGTCCATGGTTAGGGTTTGGAGAGCAGGGTTTACCTGGGGGAGCGAAGGAAGTGTGAGAGGGAGGTCTGTAATTAAAAATGCTCACTGTCTGCTAAGCTGAGCAGGGGTGCTGTGGCTGACCCCAGGGAGCAGCTAAGGGATGGTCCCAGCAGCGCACAATCCCTTCTCTTGTCCCTGCTCCTTCAACACCGCCTGTGCTGGGAAAGGAACACCACATGGAGGTGAAGGGCTGTATTGGCTCCGCAACATCCCAGTAACTACATCAAAACGTATTGTGATTTTTATGGAAGTTGTTTTGACGTTGCATGCATGGTTTCCCTGTCCTCTCCCCTGTCTTTAGTTGGGCCGCTTCTTGAAAGATGAACTGTAGTTTCTTCTGATTTGATTAGCACAACGTCTGATGGGAGGTGTCTGGCAGGAGAGCTACATCACGGGAAGGGGGAGGGCGGGGGGGAACCTTGGCACTGTAGCTTCACTGTAAATAACTTGAGCCAAAATTACTCGCTTCAGTTCTGACTCACTGAAACACAATGTCCAAAATAAATTTTCCTAGAACTTTTTGTTACAGAAGCATTTTTTTCCCACTGCCTTGCTAATTCAGAATAAAACCAGGATTTGGTACATTGTAATTTGGAGAGGAAGGAGATGGCAAAGAGAATTAAATCCACCTCTGCTCCAAGAAAAACCCTCCCCTGTCCCAGCCTGAACATGAGAAAATGTCAAGAATGTTTCTCTGCTGCTGCACTCAGGGACTGGATTTGCCAAGAGCCACACTTCTCCTGTAAGGCTCATTGATCCAGCTGTCCTTTGCCTGGGAGGTTGAAGCCTGGGTGCAGTGTGGTGTTTTGTATGCAGGGGGTGGTTTAGTACTTACTGTACATGGCCGGGGGTGTGGCTGTGGTATCTTTTTGTTTGGTTTTGTTGTTGGTTTTCCTGGTTAATTACAAACGTGGTGTAAATCCAAAGCCGATGATGAGCACAGGGAGCACAAAGGGACCTGCTCTCAGACACCACCAGCAGTATGGGCCCCGCTCTGTGCTGCTGCAGCCATGCTTAAGAGGTCTGCTCAGGTGAAGAGCCTCGGATGTTACAGTTCTCTATGGGCCCCAGTGGCTGAGGAATCTGGATCCCCCTTTGTGTCTGCTTCTGAGCCCAGTTGTGCTGTTCATGAAGGATGAGGGATTTTTGTGGTCAGAACGTTTGTACTGTTTAAAATACACTTTGCTGTATAAAATGTACTGGTTTGATGCCAGTACAATTAAAGTGGTACAGCCCACAGAGTGTATGCAGTTTCTTGAGCATCACTGTGTCAGAAATCAGTGCGCTCGTGAAAAATTGTTGGAGTAAGTTATAGCGGGAGAATCTCCTTTATTTCAATGTGAAGGAGTTTATAGTAAGGCTGTCCTGCTTGAAATGTTTCAGTAGAAAAATTAAACCGCTGGGGAAAATGGTTCATTGGACATGAGAGCTGAATGCAGCTTAGCTTCTAGGTAGGGCTTGGATTGTCTTTCTGTAATCCGGTAAAACAGAGGCAGTGATTTGCCACCAGCATCGCCTGGACTAATTACACAATTGTGGTTTTCCCTGGCCACCTGGTTTCGACAGAGCGGTTGTGCGTGGCTTTTCATAGGCTCTCCAAAGTGTTTTCTGCTTGGAAACACTATTCAAGGCCACCGAAGTAGTGGTCAGCAGCAGAAGAGCCCAAGCCATTACATTTGGTCTCTCCAGGGAGCTCTGATGTAACTTAAACCTGGGTCTCCTGAAACTTCTGCTTCTGCCTTCCTGGCCTCTGACCACTAGCCAGAGGAGGAAGAAAAGTCCATTGGGAAAGCCCAGCACCTTTCTGTGCACCTTTTCAGCAGGATTCCGGGTGGGCTCTTATACCATCTCTGCTCTTTGGTTTCCTTCTCTGTGCCTTCTGAATTCCCACAGGGCTTTTTCGCATCTTGGGATGGTAACTGTCCTTATCTGATAAGTGTTTCTCCTCGTCCCACCGTGTACACGCTCCACTCCCTTTGTACCTTGTGTTCGGCTGTTCCAACATCCCGGTGTTGCTTTGATGGCCATTACGTGGCCCCAGAGGCAACAGTCAATACCAAAAGAAACTGATGGCTTTGGATATGAAAAGCAATAGGATGTTTATGGGTTGTCAATTGGGGGCCACAAGCCAGTGGCCCCCAACAGTAACTGTTGTAACAACATCAAAAATGCAAGTTAAAAGGGGTACAGGCTCTGGTTTCTCTCACCCCAAAAGGCATACATGAACTCCATATAGACATACACGAACTGGAAAAATACAGTGTGTAATAATACAGAAGCAGGTGTTTATTCAGGATTAGAATTGATGCCAGTCAAGACCATACCTTTTTGAAATGGGAAGATTTCCATAGTACTTGTGGAAGTGTTTGAGGAGGTATTTTAGGGGACAGGGAAAGCACAGTAGCGGCAAAATTCTTGCGGTTGGGAAAGCTTCCCCTGCTCTAAGGCAGTCCCTTTAAGAGCACTCGGGTAAGTACCTTGTTCTGACAGTGGTGAGTTTGCGCCAGGTTACTGTTGGGGTGATCTGTCAGGTGTGGCTGTTGAGAAAGCAGCACATTGTTGGGGAGCTCTGGTGCAGAAAGGAAACCTCCCTGGCTCCTCGGCCCCGAAGGAGTGAGCGCTGAACAGCGTTTCTCCCGCGGGGGTGGGGGTCGTCCCGGTCGCCCGCGCAGGTGGGTTCCCAAAGGCCCGGTGGAGGCGGCCGCCCGAGCCGCTCTGCAGGCGTTTGACTGGACCAACCCTGCGCTGAGTTTGTTGTGTCTCTCCTCTGGCCGCCCAGGCTGGGGAGAGAAAGTCCCAACTCGGCATCAACTCAAACCCTGGAGGCCGCTTACAAGTTCTGTTCCAGACGCAGATGGCGCTCTTCCACCCCTCTGTCTCTGCCTGCATTGCTGGAGGGGCTACGTGTTCACTGGACTCCACAGGGTCTCCTCTTGCAAGCACACTCTAGCACCGTTCCCACCTACCAGGTTAAGTAAGCTTGTCTAAAGAGTTGCTTTTAGCTCGTCCTGACCGTAAATATCAGTGAGCTTTTTGGCGCAGGGCTCCCTGCCTTCCCTTCCTTCAGCGGCTGAGGGGATGGTGCTTTCTCCTCGCATCAGCAACCCCTTCAGACCCATGGAGGTCTCAAGGTGTGGCTGCAGAGGCTGAAGCACCACCAGCTGGTGGAGCGGGTGCATCAGGGTATGAGGGGGACCACCCCTCTCAGCTCAAGAGCCACTGAACACTGGGAGAGAGACTTCCCAAGAGCTGGAGCGCAGGGGTGAGGGGACGCTTCTCCCCCTGCCTTCCCCGCAAGTTGGGTCTCAGTTCCTGCAGCAGCGGCAGAAGGAATAGCTGGGAAAACACCCAGGAGAAGTAGAGAAACAAGACCCAAGTGAAATAACGACGAGCAACACCAGGACCTTTGAAGCTGGTTTATACACCACACCACACGACTCATGGATTATTATTTTTTTATAAGCACCCAGACTGGTTTACATGACCACTCCTCAACTCCAGTCATTCAAAACAACATTTGGGGTTTCAATTCCTTTTTTCTTTATTTGGACAATATATATATACATATGTACAAAACCATCTATGCCTACTTTTTTTTTTTCCTTTTCTTTTTTTTACAATTTCATGTGATTTACAAAAACAGGACAGCAAAATAACTTATAAAGGATACGAATACTGTACAAAAATAAAACTGATTAAACTGTTGGAAGTTGGTATTTTTACAGTGTTACAGATCACTAGTCTGTAAAACAGCATTTTGAAGTATGTGTGCAGTCTGGTGTATGCTGGGCTAAGTCCCTCTGCAAACTGAAAACAGATCTGTAATACAGGTCATGGAAAACTGTTCGAAAAAGAAGTATGTTGTACAGCTATACCTTTAAAGCCATGATTTCTCTATAGTAATGGGCTTTCTTAACCAAGGAGAAGAGCTGTCCTAACTTCAGCACTATTAACTATTTCCAAAAGAGTACGACAAGTACATACGGTATTAGAGAACCTGATTTCCCGTTTCTTTCCCAACATTTGCAACACTCTTCAAAACTTAACTTCAAGATGCAAAGAACTAACCTGCAGTTTATGTGTTAGAGCCATTGTTTGCTTTTACTAGAAGTATATCCCCAAAACCCACACATGAACAAAACGGTTAACATGAAGTCTGCAAACCTGATCATCCCCAAAGTATTCCGTTAGTGGTTAATGAATCGCATTAATCCCGTCTGTCCAATGCTGAAATACAGCATGTGTTAGAGCAAATGGGTTACCGTTTAGGAAGGTTTTTTTCAGACACAGGATCTTGCCACACGCAATGACGACACGTGCCTGTAGGTCCCACTGTCCCACGGACCGAAGCACTTCCCTGCCTGTGGATTCTCGCAAGACTTAGCAGGAATGACGACGTTGCTTTAGCTGTGCACTCTACCCCAAACACGCGAGGTGGAAACCATACATCTGGCCATCTACTTCCATGTGTCCGTTAAGCCTGGTAGCTAAGTGACCAAAAAAACATCTGCGTACTGATTTAGGAGCTGCTTAGCCGCTGCGGCATCCCACTGCGGTTGATAGGACGTGGAGGGTGTCTGGTGTTTTCACAGGATCAGGCCTGGATTTTCCAAGTGCTGCATTTGTTGTCCTACAAAATGGCAACACTCCACACTGCAGGACGGACCTGGAAGTTTGCATTGATCTTCACAGAGAGGAATGAAGACGAATGTGCATGCACCTTTGAATCTCACCGGGCTGTACCTGGCCCTGACCCCGCTGAACAAGGCAGCATTAACAGTACTGGTAAGCAGAACACTTTTTAAATTATTTTTGTATTTCTAGATCAATAGAAATACTGAGGCTACCTATTTTTATTAGGAAGAACGTACGTCCCTATGACTCAATTTGGACACCAGAAATTAAAGTTTGGTTTCGGAAATAAATGTTTCAAAAAGCTGAAACGGAGGTAGAAAGTGTGCTTGGTTTCCTGATGTCTTCACTGAAGAAAACACATCCCTTTTTTACTCCATAGACTGCTCAATATCCCTAATGCCTTAAAAGCAGTTCTCTTCACATAGACGGAATTTATCATGAACTACACAGGTAAAAACACTATATGCAAACTGATTTCTAATGCTGAAAGCCTTATACAACTGTAGAAGAAAACACTCTACTCTCTGAGTTCTTTATGTTTGTTTCTAGGAAGCAAGCTTTTTATCAGGTAAACAATAAGATACTGTAATTGCAGGTGTACTAACAAGATTTTTTTTATGTACAGAATTTTACAAGATGACCTAAATTCATCTGCAGTGGAAACCCTTTGGGTTTCAGCGTGGTTACTCACGAGATGAATTTGGCCCTAAGTCTCTATAGTAGGGCTGCACCTCCCCTTCCTCTTCTGGAGGAAGGGGTAAAATCCAAACAGGAGAAGAATGTTTCTGGAAAAAAAGAATGTGTAAACAGAATTACCCCCCCACTTTATGTAGTTGGGGAGAGGAAAAAAAAAATTCACCGGTAACTTCTTACAGTTCACGCTTTTAACGTAAAAAAAGATGAAATACTCAGCTAATGACCACCAGTTTTTCCTTCGGTGATCTTTTTGCTTCTCTTAAAGAGCAAAGTGTAGCTTTAAAATAAAAATAATATTGCCTTTATCACTATTTGATGTGCCACACGTGACACAGGTACAACGCAAGGTACCAAGGGAAGCTTATGTCGTAAGAAGCATCACGACACACCTTTCGTGCTGAATTTCCAATCACCTCATGGTTTCCCCCCATAGTCTACACAGAAACAGCGATCAAGAGATACAGGAGCCCTTCCAAAGTGCTCCTTACCATAACTTCAGCTGTTTCCATTAGCAGAGTGCTCTTAAGGAAAGGTCTACTCTCTCCATAAGCACACACAACTCCCAGAGGACTCGGCAGGAGTTAGGCAAGGGTATGAAGAGAATAAATCTTTAAGGCAAGTGTAGGAAGAGAAAAAACCTTTAAAAAAGCAGCAGTTCATAAAGATGGTAGCTGCTGTTATGCATCCATTCGAACAAAACACAGCAAAATAAAGCACTTAGTGGCATTTCTATAGTACGGTACTGTGTGAGAACAGGATGGTAACA